>PVKM010002179.1:0-67666 GCA_004027735.1 Carollia perspicillata | reverse complement strand
GTGGAAGAAACTGCTAGAATCTCCAAGCAATTCCTCTTAAAAAACCCACATATGGACTTAATCAGACTCACTCCCCTCTGAGCTCCAATACTGGGGTAGCAACTTAAAGGTCACCAGTGGCATACAGGGAGGAACTGAAGTAGCTGGCATCAAGGCAAGATCTGGAGGACAGCTTTTCCCAGACAGTTTGGTGGGTAAATCACAAAGCAGGCAGGGTGCCCTTTCTGAGACTCCATCAACCTGGCTAACACTGTTTGCCCTGTCCAGGAGATCCCCTGAGGCTCTATCCCACCAATTTACAGCTGTTAACAGTAGCTTTCACATATGAATGGTTGATCTTGGCCCAAACTTCACAACTTCTGAAATCTTTTCAAACAAGCAACAACTGATCATAGTAAGCCTCCATTCCCCACCTTTCCACCCCCTTCCCCCACCCACCAACTGCACCTCTTGCTAAGTAAGCCCCAGGCCCAGCACTAGCAGCAGCCAGCCTAGATTCACAGCTTGGCTTCATCTGGGAATCTCCAAGTCCAGCATAAGTAGCATCCACCTCAGATTGGTCTATAGCTCAGGCAGGTTGGCTCCAGGGAAAACACAGGTGAGGGCTGAACTTGGCCCACACATCCCAGGAAACTGCAGGGTGGAGGCACCCAGTGGACAACTACAGACTACACTGGAGCACTACCATCCTGCCCCTGCACAGCTGATCCTCCTCAAAGGGCACAGGTTGGTGGTCAGTGGTCACAGCTAATCCTTGCAATGGTCTGGCCTGGTAAATCCCTCCCATTAACCTGCCAACAGCAATGAAAGCTCAACTACAAGAGGGAGGGTGTACTCAGCCCACAAAAAGGGTGCACCTCGAGTACCCAGCTTGGGTGATAGGGGAGGCTGTGCCACTGGACCCTGCTGCACACCTACTACCTTAGGCCATGATACCAAGACAGGGAGTCATAGCAGCTCTACTTAATACATAGAAACAAACACAGGGAGGCTGCCAAAATGAAGAGACAAAGAAAATGGCCTAAATGAAAGAACAGAACAAAACTCCAGAAAAAGAACTAAACAAAATGGAGATAAGCAATCAGATGCCAAGTTTAAACTACTGGTTATAAGGATGCTCAAGGAATTTAATAAGGAGCTCAACAGCATAAAAAAGATCCGGTCAAAAATGAAGGATACTCTAATTGAAATAAAGAACAATTTACACGGAAATAACAGTAGAGTGAATAAAGCCAAGAATCAAATCAATGACTTGAAATATAAAGAAGCAAAAAACAAACAATCAAAACAACAAGAAGAAAAAATAATTTTAAAAAATGAGAACAGTATAAGCAGCCTCTGGGAACTTCAAGCATTCCAACACTTGCATCATTAGTGGTGCCAGAAGGAGAAGAGAAAGAGCAAGAACTTAGAAATCTATTTGAAAAGATAGTGAAAGAAAATTTCTCTAATTTGGTGAAGGAAATAGACATGCAAGTCCAGGAAGCACAGAGAGTCTTAAACAAGATGAAACCAAAGAGACCCACTCCAAGCCACATCATAATTAAAATTCTAAAGGTTTAAGATAAAGAGAAAATATTAAGAGTAGCAAGAGAAAAGCAGTTAGTTACCTATAAAGGAGTTCCCATAAGACTTTAGCTGATTTCTCAAAAGAAACTTTGCAGGCTAGAAGGGACTGGTAAGAAATATTCAAAGTCATGAAAAGCAAGGAAATACAACCAAGATTGCTCTGCCCAGCAAAGCTATCATTTAGAATTGAAGGGCAGATAAAGAGCTTCCCAGACAAGAAAAAAAACTAAAGGAATTCATTATCACAAAACCATCATTGTATGAAATGTTAAAGGGACTTATTTAAGCAAAGAAGATCAAAACTATGAATAAAAAAATGGCAAAAGGTCCATACTTGCCAACAACCAATTCTAAAAAACAAACTAAACAAACAAGAAGAACACAGACAGAATCATAGATATGGAGAGCATTTTGATGGTTGCCTAGATGGAAGAGGGTATGGCAAATGGGAAGAAGTGAGGGGATTAAGAAGTACAACTAGGTAGTTACAGAATAGCCACGGGGATGTAAAGTACAGTGTAGGAAATGGAGTAGCCAAGGGACTTATAGGAATGACCCGTGGGCATGAACAGTGGTGTGAGGATTGCCTGAGGGAATGGAGGGTGCTGCATGGAAGGGGACGAAGAGGGGGAAAATGGGACAACTGTAATAGCCAAATCAATAAGATATAATTTAAAAAAGTGAAACTATGGTCCCTTAAGTCTCATTTTGTGCAATACAAAAACTCTTCCATGTGTTTATACGATAAATCTTATACTTAAAGACCTCAATCTCATCGTTGTGAAGCTCAGAAGTCTTAGAGCTGATGCCAAGAGAAATAAGTCACAGTCATTGGAAGAAAGTAAACAGTAAGGTGAGCATCCTAAGGACAGAGTTAAGTTAGAATTTTGGAAAAGATGGAAACTTCAGCATGCTGCAGAGAAGACCATCATAAGTGTGGGAAAGAACATGACGATAACTTTAGTTCAACTATCCTGAGGGAATAATCTAAAGCCATGTGTAAAATAGGGATTTAAGACAATTTCACTAGCTTGGCAATATAATTCCTTTTTCTTTATTTATAATTGGAGTACTTGAACACCTATTTATTAATTGACCTAGTGGTTAAAACGTCACAGTGTGTGGCCTATATTGTAAATACTCCTTATTCAGGTCTCTTGATTTTATCTTGATGGTCCTTTTACCCATATCATCAATATGTTATGTGACTTGTGAATGCTTGGTCCAAACTTCTAAGGATGGCATTACTTTATTCAGTAGTGCTCTCCCCACACAGAATTAAGCATAGGTAAGGCAATAGCTTCTTTTAATGAGGTTAATTCTGATGATAGCTTAGGTACTGTTCTACCGCAAGATATAGATGACTTCTAATTCTCCTTATGAATTAAAATATTGAATACTTTTTGGTCTCATCACCATGGTGGTTATAAATACAAGTGAGACTGAGAGAGTAGTTTTTTTTTTTTTAATAGATGAGGCCATAACTCTAGGATTTTTCTGCCACAGATTACCCTGAATTTCATCATAAAATCTGCCTAGAACAGGACTTAAATAATGCTTGCATTAACAATAGTGAAAACTGATCAAATGCAGTTCTACCCATAGGAACACATAAAAAATGGTGCTGAGCCTTCCTTCCCATCAGGTCCTATATATTTCTTTTTAGTTATAAACTCAAAATAGGCCTGGCTGGTGTGGCTCAGTGGATTGAGTGCTGGCCTGTGATCCGAAGGGTCGCGGGTTGATTCCCAGTCAGGGCACATGCCTGGGCTGCAGGCTAGGTTCCCTTTGGGGGACATGTGAGAGGCAGCCACACATCGATGTTTCTCTCCCTCCCTTTCTTCCTCCCATCCCCTGTCTAAAAATACATAAATAAAATCTTTAAAAAATAAAAAAAATAATCTCTAAATAGGGCTCACAGTCTACCCCTTCCCCAAATATTTGTGCAAAACTAAATACCAGTAGCTTATACAAACAGAAGGCTAAATGTCCAGTTCTTCGCTCTTCTGGGAGCTTTCCATTGTGCTTGGTGCTAGTTTGGCGCTGTGTGCGTGTGTGTAAAAATCAGGTCTTTTCTTAAAGAAGGAGTTGAATGGACGCCAATAGGTCATCTCCCCTGATGAGCAGACTGGCTTTATTATGATTATTCCCGCCTGGGGTAAAGACTGTTCTGCACGCTCTTGAGCAGTCGGATATCACTTATATTTGAGATTTTCAAAGTAAGCGAAGAACCTGGCTTTTTTGCTGAGTCCCAATTCTGCCTGTGAACTTGGGTACCAGAGAGTTCGGCGGGAAAGGAAAGGTGCCTGAGAGTTTGGGAGTTGCACCAGGTTTGTCTCGCACTTCCCACGGAGGACAGTTTAATAAATTGGGGGAGGAGGTTGTGGGAAAGGAGGGAGAGCAGTACCGCCGTCCTCCTCTTTCAGAAATGCACCTCGGCCTGATATTTGGGTATTATTTCACTGTATTTATAAGAACTACCACCTCACTCCCTGCAAAACACACCCAACTGCCTCGACTTCCCATTAAAACCAGCAACTCAGCCCAAAGAGGGAATGACTGAAGAGCGAGGGGAAGACAAATCAATAAATAAAAGTGAGTGCGAGTGGGGGAAGGGGAGAGAAGGGAGAGAAGGAGCGCCCGGGACGCCAGACGGCGGCAGGTTCAATTAGCTAAACAAAGAAATCATGGCGGATTGTTTACACTTGGCAGCGCCCGGGCTGCGCCGACCACCCGCCCGGAGCAGCCACCGCCCCCGAGGAGTCCGCCGAGCTGCCCCAACGCCCTGGCCGGGTAAGTGACGCCGGCGCGGGCCCGGGGCGCGGCCACCGCGCGCACCGCCCCCGCCGCCACCCCGCCCCGCCGGCCCCCGGCGCCCCCCCCCCCGGCCCCGCCACTCCCCCTCGTCAATCGCCCTAGCCCCCTCCTCCTGCCCCCAGCGCAGCTGGGCTCCGTTTGGATTTCGGTGACGCTGTGGCTCTGTTCCTTTGCTACCTCGGCTGCTGCTAAATTCTGCCGCTGCTGCAGCCATGGGGAAGGGCTTGTGAAACCTGGGGTGGGGGCATCAGAGCAACCTGGGGAGCAGGACTCCCTTCCACGTGCTTATCGCCTCTTAGGGTCAGACCCTCTCCAGCTGGGCCAGCTCAGTTGGTGGCCCTCGGTCTTGTTCGCCGTGCGCCTCTGCCTCCTGGACCCAGGCGTGCGCTGCAGCCAGGAGGTGGGACCTGGCAATGACCCCGATGGGATGGGAAGTGCGAGTGTGGAGAGAGGGCATGGCTACTGAGAGACAGGGCCCCAGGAAGGGTCACCTCTTCCATCTTCGGGGTCAGTAGGCTTCCTTCGCTGTCACCTACATGGCTCTCTTGCCCTCCATCCCCATGACCTTTCTCACCCTCCCTTCCTCCTCCTCTCAGTAGTTCTCTGAGGCAGCCCTTAAAGTTGACTACCTCTAAAGGCTGATCTGGCCAAAGCCTCCATGTTTATGAGAGCTTTTCTAAAAGGTTGACTCTGTCTTCATCTTTTTGGCCCCAGGGTTCACTTTTTTTTTCCCCCATAGGATGAAACTCTCTTGTTCCTACACAGGCTTTTAGGCCCCTGCCTTTGTGCAGAGGTGGGCACAGTGATACTAGGAGATTGGCTAATGAGGACTTGAGGAAAACAAAGGCAACAAATGGGGGAGACAGGGGGCAATGCCATCACCAACAGGAGGGGCCCTTTATATTCCCAGGAAAGATGGTTTCTTTTGCGGGAATCCTTCAAGCAACATGGGCACGAATGACATATTTCCTTTGTAGAGAGGAAAACCAGCCCTTAGGTCCTTCAAGTCAATCTCAATTTTCTTTTCAATTAAACTTGAATGTTTAGTGAATTTAGTAGTTTGCGTTTTCTCGTTTTCATGCTTCCCCTTTCCAGAATCTTTATTAATGTATCTTACCTGTGCCCTATTTGGGGGAAAATCACAGCCAAGGACTGTGTGCAAGAGCAGGACTGGAGTTGGTAGCCTTCGCCTTGGCACAGGCTCAAGCGGGGACTAGGGCAACACAACCAAGCCCAGCTGCAGCTTCTGCACATATCCTTTTGCGTCTCTGACATCCCAAGGCTGACAGGTTGCTAATAGACATTGTAAATTGTAGTTCAGCAAATTGCTTTATCACCTGAGAAAGAAAAATGCTACTGTTTAAAAAAAATCTTGTTATCATAGCAATTATTATATACTTTCTATACAAATATGATTAAAGTGAATGAATTTTTGACTCATAATTTTTATTATAGCCTCTCAAAGTCCCATCTGGAATAAGGTATGCTCCTACTGTTCCTTTCCTTTCCCTTGAAAGTAGTAAACATTGAGTAATTGAATCTTGTTTATTAGATTCTACCAAATTATGTATATATTTTTGCTTGTTAATCACCAAAACAACTTTCTATCCAACCCATTACAACTTTACTAAAGCAAAACTTATTTTACAATGACAACTTGACAGGCAAATCCTCACACTTTACCATCTTACCACTCAATTCTTTTTGACCCAGTGACATTTAAAAAACTAAGATTTACTCACAGAGCAAGACAGGAATGGGAATGGCTAGCAAGCCTTTGCTAACTCGGGAACCCAGAACTTACTAGAGTCAGAAGCTCCCATTGAAGATTGTAAATGTCTATTTTCCCTGTTATGTGGACATTAGAAAAAAGAAGTTGGTGCTTCCATAAAGAGCTTCTACCCAGACACTTAATTCACCATTTAGCTTGAGATTCCATTACTCAGTAACCCCAAGCACATTCTCCTAAATGGATTTTACGTTGACTCTGTGCCCATAGAAGGTCAGAGATCATAATCATGGAAGGAAGTGAATTGGCCTCCAAAGTGACTTTAACAGAAGCAGAAAGATCAGTCTTTAGGTTATAGATCTTGCTGACCCATTAAGGGTCAATAAATTAGTAGACTGCACTTGAGTTGACACTTCTGATCCCAACTTAATGGGTTGATTAACTGATGGCTGCTATCTTCATTATGGTCTATTAGTACATTGTTAAACCTGAACTTAGAGTAAGAAATTGTTTTTATGTTTACTCTTTAGTTCCCAAGGTTAATCAATATTTATCATGGCCTTAACATTTTTTCAACTAAAGAGATTAGTTAAATAAACTCTTTGGTGGAAAAAGGAAGATTTAATACTATGACTATATATGACTTTGGGATGCAAATTATATTCTGGTTGAAGAATTTGCAATATACTCAGAACTATCCAATTAGAAACACCATCTTCAAATGGAAAAATACATATAATAGAAACATTAAGGATTTAAAATTAACGTCTTTCTCTTTAGTAGCTAGCACTCTGACTCTTATTTTCTGAGTCCATTTTACTCTCAAATTTAATGTATGGTATTTAGACTTGAAGCAATGGTTTGTGCAACTTGCTGATTAGGAATAGTTCTTTGTCTTCAATGTCTAAGCATGGGCTTTGCCTACCAGGGAGTGTGAATCTAGACCCCATTGAGGCACACATTTGTGATCAACATGTTAGAAATCAATTTCCTGACTGTACTATTAAATCCTTTGCACGCTTCTCCTTTCCTGGCCTTCCTGAAATTTCTGGAACATTCCTAGGTAGTTGGGATCTTGATGTTATGGATATATCATCAATGATTACTCTTTAATCTCACCATCAGTATGTCAATAATGCTAGGAAACTGCCTAAAAAGATGGCAAAATTTATATTCCCAATCGCATGATAGATTAGGAGTTGTGGAAATGGTTTGCTTCCTATGGGACTTCATTCAAAACTCAGTCTGTTCTTCTGTCAACTAGGTTGCAAAAGGAGCAGCAATTTCCAGTAGAGATTTTTGAATTGATTAATTGGTAAACATTTATTAAAATGAAAGCAAAAACCCCACCCAATCCAATAATTATGCTACCGAAAAATATAGTAGAATTAGGGTATCTTTTATATCTCTAAAATCAAGGCTAAGAAGGTTGTCAGGGAAGTCTGATAGTTTCAAAAACAATGGATTGGTTTCCAGAATCACGAGAGGCCACTGAATTTGGCAAAGAGGAGACCACTGATGAACTTGGGGTGGGTAGTATTGATTGAGGGAGTAGGATCGGAGGCAAGATTGTGGGAGGACAAAGAAAAAAAGAGATGGTAAAAAAAGCTGTAGTAGATAATTTTAATGAAGAAAGTCTCCGGATGGTGGTGTTCTTGAAAGGTGCTATGGTTGACAAATCCTCAGTTCACAAACCCAACTCTCAAAGAAAATAGGATCCTAGTAGAAACAGAATTAAAAGAGCATTAAGTACATTAAAAACTCAATAGCAAACAAAAGCGGTAGAAGGCACCTGTCTTCAAAACTAGCCACATTTGTCAGCATTAAAAGCCTGTACCAACCGGTAATCCTCTTGAATCGTCTTTAGTCATTTAGACACATGGCCATAGGATTGTGATCAGCTAAGACAGAGGGTCCCCAAGCTCTAGGGTACACAGATTAGTTTTGGCTTTAAGGTGTTTGAGCCCATTCTTACTTGAAAGTCAACGTCTTTTGCACTTTCTTTCTCCTTTATTTCATTTTCTTAAGCCCTGACAAATTGCTTTTCTAACGACATAGCCTTTCTACAAGTTATCTTGGTATTTAGGGGAAATTTTTTTCTTTTGGAGGTGGGGGTGTGCATCTGGTGTCATATCTGCAGAGTTACAGGATGTGCTGTGAGCAGAGTCCTCTGTGCAGCTCTGGACCACACAGGCCACCAGAGAGAGCAGCCACAGTTACTGTCCTGTCCTGACACTTACGAGATTGAATTGAATAGATAATATATACAAAGATTATAGGTTTTATACTTGTAATGTATAAAGTGAGTTATTTAAAATTTGCTTGGCAAGGCCTTATTTTATTATGAATGTTATATTGTGAGAAAGGGAGAAGGAAAAGCAAACCATTTGGCTTTGACGATCTGAAGATAGATACGGGTTTGTTTTGCATAGGAATTTAATTAATGTGGCTTTGAGGTATGCTGTGTGTTTGGAGCAGTAGTGGAGGGCTGCTATGAGTCAGAAGCTGTGGAAAACAAAGTGGAGTAGCAAATAAGGTCCTCCCCCCATCTTCACTGCTCCTTACCTCAGAAAAAGCAGCGATATAAATAACCAAGGCCACAGAGCAAGGCTAGTCCAAACCTGTGGAACCTACTTTAAGGAAAAGAAGGATTTCAAAGGAGCACCAGCTGTTATCATTGGTGGGCTTCCAGGTAGTGAGCAGAAGAGCTAGTAGGGAAAGAATCTTGTTGGGAGAAGAGGATGACCAGACCTCACTGAGAGGCCAAGGCCCTGCCTTGGTCACGGTTGGGCTCCATTACTACCACTATTCATGCTGGAGCCAGGCAGGCAGATAATGAATCAGAAAGAGAGGTAGGCTTCACGTGATGGGGGTTAGTTGAAGGCTTGGGTATTGCCCTAGAACTCTTTGTAGAGGAGCAGCAGACCTAACCCTCTTGCCAAATCCCACTCACCAGTGGGTTCGAGTTTTTAATGTTCTACTGTGTTCCTTTTGTGAGTTTTTTTGGGGGAGGAGTGTCCAATCCTTCAAAGGACAAAGATTGGAGGGACAGTTAGAAAAAGACAGGAGATGATAAAAATAGGGAAACAAAATGAAACTGTGGGATTAAAATATAATAAAACATTCAGGATCTAATATTCTAAAGGTGTAGAGTCTGAAAGCAAAAACCACATGCTCAAATAAAACTATGTGTCTAGGATTATATATTTCCAACATTGCACTGGAAGTTAGTTTAACTTGCTCTGAATTAATGTGTCAAAATTCTTATATCAAGTCTTTGTGTGTTGCCACAGCTCAATGAAATTTTTAAATCCAAAGATTATGCTTATACAACGCATTTGTCAAAGAGCCTTCCTTTCCAAATGAAAGCTTCTAAAGATAGCCCAGGTGAAACTGAGCACTGGAAAGAGACAGTGAGTTTGACAATGGCACTTTTTTATCCATTTCCACAGTTTCCACTATACCGACACATTTTGAAAATTATGCCTTCTTGAAGACATCACATATGAATTAACGTAACTGATTAAATGACAATAACTTCCCGGCTAAAACAAAAACAACACAACAAATACCAAACATCTTTCCTGCTTCAAAATTGGTTGACGAATGATTACACACATACACACACACACACACCCCCGAGAGACTCTGTGCATCTCTAAGAGTATCACACAATCAAGAACACACATAAAACTCAACTTACGGAACATCCACATCAACAGCCCCTGAAACATCAGTGTCTTCTGTTTTATTTCACTTTCTAGGGCTACCTCAAGTTTTCAGTAGTCTTTACTTTAAGAATAATGAATAAGTTTTCTATTGCTGTTTTAAAAATGACTATAAACTCTGTGGCTTAAGACAACACAATTTATTGCCTTATAATATCACCTTTATAGTTCTGCAGGTCAGAACTCTGACAGAGGGGTGCATTCCTCTCTAAGGGCTCTGTGGGACACGCATTTCCTTGCCTTTTCCAACATCTAGCGTCCACCCACATTTCTTTGCTAGTGGTCCTCTTCCTCCACCTGGGTGTTGCATCTTTCTGACCCTTCTTTCGTAGTCACATCTTCCTCTAACCAGAGCTAGGAACAGTTGCTGGGTTTAAAGATCCATGTGGTTTGACCGGGCATGCCTGAAGAGTCTGTCCATCTCATGGTCTTTAACCATAAGGTCTTTACAAAATTCCTTTTGCCATAGAAGGTATTACATCCATAGATCCTATAATTAGGATGTGGACATCTCTCTGGGTGTGGGGGAGGGGGCATTATTCTGCCCAATTTTCAATTCTACTTTCTTCCTACCTTAATTTTGCTCCCCTCTAGGAGCAGACAAGGCAAAACAAGGATCCTAGTGCCTCGGGTTTATTTGACAATAATACCAAGAAATGCTGATGAGGAAGCAGGGAAGGGAGATAAAGAATAAAAGAAAGACAAGAAATGATGTATCATCAAAGAAGTGGTCACTGGGATGTTGGAGTTTAATTCCATTGGGATACTCTGAGGGATAGTGTAGAACTCAAAGTTGTTCTAATGGAGGGGCGAGGAAAATTCAGCGTTTATCCTCTAAATCCCTGCGCTGATAGGCTCAGGCTGTCTCTAAGTGTTACCTCTCTGGCACTCCTGGCTTGGCCAAGCCTGTTCCTTCCACCAGGCTAACGACCTCAAGCAGAGATCACAGGTGTTCCCAGCAAGCAGGCTTCAGTGTGAAGTAGGTGCTAGCAGTTTATGTGTGGGGCACCAATGGGCACCTCTCAGGTTTAATTCATCACCAAGGCCTACCTTTTATTCTTCCTCCGTCATTTCTCTGGCACATCACTCTTTCTATTGCTACAATTCAGAGCAGCTTCTCTGTATCACTCCACTAACCCTTTCTTTCCACCTCAAGTTCTGTTTCACTACAGTTTGTGCTATATCTGCCTTCAGAGTTTGTCTTCCTGAAAACATGACTTTTATTGTGTTACTTAAAGAAATAGGCAAGCAAGCAAGCAAGCAAGCAAACAAAAGTCTTCACCAATTTCCTATCATCTATGTGAAGATTAAAAAAATAAAAATCCTTAGTCTGGTCCTCAGGTACATCCATTCTGTCCCCATCCTACCTTATCTTTGTCAATTCTTATTCCAACTTGTGTTTATCAGCTTTTCCTTGGCCCTGGAGAGCAAGAGAACTAAATTAATTTATGTATTTCTGCCCCCCCCCCCATAGTTCTTAATCTTTTAGATCTAAGCCTTCATGATATGGAACATTCCACCTGACACAGGTCAAACACTCTTGTCTCATTAATCTCTTTACTTGTCTCATTACTATTTTTAAGCCCATCTTACACTTTCTTTATGCTCTTGGTCGTAGACTTTCTTTTTCTAGGCTAATGATCTAATCCCTGCTCATCTTTCAAGGTTCGGGTGAAACCTTTCCCTTCTCTATTTAGCCTTCCATTAGCCCATCCCAGCTGGAAGTGAGGATCGCTCTTTTCTGAACTCTTTAAAGCTGCTATTTTAGCTTTTATTATTTTTTGTTCGTAATTTTAGCTATCTTTTCGTCGAAGGTAAGTTTAATCTTTTTTAGACAGGTTTTAAGACCTTTGAAGATAATAGGACATCATATATTTTTGTCTCTCAAATCCTAGAATGTTTTGCTTAGAGCATGTATTCTTTAGCTATTTGTTGATATATTTGTTAAACACAAATAATCTCCTTTTGGGAAAATATAGAGCAGCATATTTTGACCAAAGTGAAAACTGATAAAGGGGAAAACATTAGCATTTTGGTGACATGTGATTCTACTGTGCTACAGAGCAATTTATTACTTGAGTTGATGTTAAAAGAATCTAGTTCTTTTTTTCTTTCTTCAAGCAAGTAAATTTTGAAAAGCTAAAGACACCAACAGGTTTGAAACTAAGATATCTTAAAAGTATAGAAGTTCGGATATGTCTCTCTATTCTCAAACCAGCGCAAAAGGCTGTGGTGAGAATTACAAAGGATCTTTTCATTTTTGAAAACTGATGAGGGACATTTAAAAACTGTTTGGGCTCTTTCATTTAAAATTTTCTCATTTAAAATCTGATTTTAAAGGAATCTAGGATATGACTGCAGTTGCAAGGCAAGAATATCCAGTGGCTTCTTGGATGCTGGTTCTTCTATTTTCCATTGGAAAAAAAAATCCCTGTTTTTATTTTGATCTTGTGAGTCAAGGAGGTGACTGTGAAAAGCTAGGAAGCCTTGTGGTTGATCTTTATGGTATCAGCATAGCTTTTCTTCTGTGAACAGTGGTACACACCAAAGCCTGTGTTTTGTGTTGCCTTTTTACTGTCGGAAATAGTATTTCACAATTATTTTAATGTGGTTCTTCGGACCCACAATGGCATCACAAGTACTGCCAACAGAATAAAGTTATCTAGCAGGGGGCCATAATTTGCTAATCTCTGACCTCATTAACACCAATCAATTGAGTTAATAATCAACACAGATTATTAATAATAATGCAGATCATTAGCCCAGAAAAAAAACCCCAAACAAAAAAACCTCTATGACCAAAGGAATGAAGGAAAGAAAGCATAAGAATGAGTACTAGTAACATTCTTTAGTAGTCCTCAATCCTAGGAGTTTAAAATACTCCTAGGCCCTGGGCCTGGGCCTGGCTCCTGCCTGCAGAGATTCTGAGGCAGTAGGGTTTGGGCTGTGTTTTGAACATCAGCATCCTGAAATAAACTCCAGGTGGCTGAGAATCACTAATCTAACCCCTATCATCTTCTGCATGCTGACAGAATCTGGATATTGCAGGTTGCAGAGTTTATAGACAGTGTAGAGATTATCTATTCTCCTCTCCTAAGCAATGGCAGAGTTAAGCAAGCAGATCTGGCAGCGTTAAGAGGAATGACTCATGTCCATACAACAGGAGTCTGAGCTTAATTTCAGGTCCCTTGACCCCCAGGCCACAGTCCTTTCCTACTTGAAGTGTGGTACTTGGACCAGCAGCACCGCCTGGGAGTTTATTAGAAATGCATAATCTCAGGTTCTACCCCTGACCTCCTGAATCGGAATTTGCTTTTCAACAGCCTCTCACAGGTGATGTGCATTCACATTCCTTTGCAAAGCCCTCACCCTAACCATTGTTTAACTGCCGTCTCTGAGAGCCTGGAGTTTCATTTACCTCCATAGCTTCAACATCCAGCATAGTACCTGGCACTTGGAAGGTAACTGTTGGTTGAATTTTAAATGCCTTTTTGTTGTAAAATATGTTAGACACATACTTTTGAAAAATTATTCTTTGAATGAATGAACTTGATTATACTTTCGATATACTGTTCAACATTTCGTCTTTATGAGCCTTTACTGAGTACCTGTTTTATGCTAAGCACAGTAACTACAAAGGTACCTGAGATATTTTCCAGGAGCTCACTGTCTAGTTGGGGGAAAGAGAGGGACAATGAACAGATGTGATAACACTGTTGGGTAAGAGACAGTGGAAATACTGTGGCATAAGAGCCTACGATGTTCCCTATGGGAACATGGAGAAAGAACATTGAATCTGGGACTTTGGGGTAGTCTGACATGGTCTCTGGGGTGGCTTTGATGTTTTTAGGGCAAGTGAAAGCAAGTTGACTCCAGACAGTAATCAGGAGTCAGCCAGCTGATGGAGGTGTGGGGATGCAGGCAGCACTGTTCAGAGGGCATGACAAGGAGGGAGAGCGCAGCTCAGGCACAGAGGGAAAACCACCACGGGAGTAGCTGCTCTTGGCAGTAGAGTGGAAGGAATGGAGTAGGGCCCTAAGGATCACAGGAGGTGGTGTGCAGGGAAGAGAAGATTCCAGTATTTTTGACTTGCCTGCCTTTAGATATAAAGGAAAACATTTAGACAACAAGGGACAGACTAAACATTTTAGAGTTTGGAAATATTAATTGCATGTTAACTGGGGTATGTATTTCAGCTCTGAGTTTGATGATATTGTACCTATGCTGTTTTGGTCTATATTCTTATAGCAACCTAACACTCGGAATTGACAAAAAACAAACCAAGGGCCAGTCCAATCCAGACAGAATCACCCAATTCCAGTACCTTCAAAGTACCTTTCCTTCTCAGATGAGGCCGTGGGTCTAGATCTGTGCTGTCCAATACAGTAATGACTTGGCCTTATGTGGCTATTGTGTGCTTGAAATGTGGTTAGTCCAAATCAAGTTGGACTGTAAGTGTAAAATACCCATCAGATTCTGAAGACTTATTAAAAAATAGTAAACCATCTCAGTAATATTTTATACTGATTACATGTTAAAATGCTAATATTTGGGGTACATGGGGATTAAATAAAATGTATTAAAATTAATTTCACCCTCACTTTTTGAATGTTGCTATGAGAACATTTAAAATTATATATTTGGATCACATTATATTTTGTGGGCAGAACTGGTCTAGACTATTTCATCCTGAAGAGTCAACTGAATAATCTTTTTTTTTCCGCCATGGAAATCCACTCCCAATTCTATCTGTGCCTCCAGATGATGTGGACGTGGTTTTGCTTTAAAGTTGTAGAGGTACCTTTTCAATGGTTGTGCCACATCGGGGCTGAAAGTCAGTGAGTAACAGGTAAAACTTTACCTTTATCGAGTATTTTTAAAGTTTTTATTTCAGTATATACTTTTAAACATCACTACATTTATTTTTATTTCACGGTTAGGCGGGTTTATGACTTGTCCAACTCTCTCCCTCCAAAGGCTGAATGAAATGCCATTGTCAAATACACCCTCTCTAATCTGTATTATTTGACATACACGAGGTAGGACAGAGCTCTAGGTTCTGTTTTCACTTCTGTGCAGATGTGAAAGTTCCAGTTAATGAGAGCGTTGTGTAAGTGTTTGTGTTTCAGGAATAAAAGGCTCCCCGAATCTGCCTTAAAGCTTTAGATATTCTGTACATGGAATAAAGTGACATGCTCAAATTAACTGCGGCCAGACAGATCCACATGATGTGAATGCAAATGTTTGAGTCTTGTTCAAATTAAGGTTCTTGGTATCGGGGAAGGCTCTTTCTCACTAGGCAAGTCAAAATCCCTGTGTCTCACTCTCTACTGGGACATATAGTGGTTCAAGATTTGCATTCAACTCACCTGTGAGATTTTGCTCTCTATATGTATTTTAATACATTTAAAAGGAACTTCTTTAGTGGTTGAAAGTCAGTCCACATTTCGTTTCTTTGGTTTTGGAGAACTTCAAAAATCTTCATATGCTTTATGTCGTGTGGTTGCATGGTTGCATGGTGTGGTTGCATGGTTGCATGGTGTGGTTGCAATTGGAAAGACTCTATGGAGGCTAGAACTGAGTTTTGGAGTGAGCAGGCAGAAATCTGTGCCTTACCATCTGGTGATCAGAAGCCAGTCAGTCCACCAGGAAACACCTTTCTGAAGGAGTATTTCCTTGGATTGCTATTTCTCCAAATATTACTTCTCTGAAAGTCAATTCACCAAAATCCAGTTTCCCTATTGAGCTGTTTTTGGAATGACCAATTTGACAAAGCACTGATTTGTCTGATTTATCAAAACTTTTCTTTTAGTAAGCTTTCCTAAAGTTTATAGCAAATCCTGTGGTATACGGCGATGGCAACGACTTTGGGGATATTCCGTAGTTTCAGTTTAGTTTGGTCTAACTCCTCTCAGTCTCTACTCCTACTCCTGATGGGCTCTGACCGAACTTCAGTGTTGTCCAGGTTTTCTAAGTGTATTGGTCTCTACTTTGGGAAATTAAAAGTAGTGTTTTTAAAATCATAGTATGTGCTTATCTTAAAATCAAGAACTTTTATAAGAATAAGGATAAGGTGAGTTTCTTGCCACCCAACTCATTTTTTAATGTTTATTTTTTTTATTGAATTTATTAGGGTGACATTGGTTTACAAAATTATACAGGTGTAAGATGCACAATTTTACATCATCTGTACACTGTATTGTGTGTTTACCACCCCAAGTCAAGTCTCGGTCCATCACCATTTATCTCCTCTGGGTCCTCCCCAACCTCTGCGCATCCTCCTTCCTCCCTGCAATCCCCACGCTGTTCACTGTGCTTGTGAGCTTTTTCTTACTTCTTTTCTCAATCCCTCCACCCTCCCCCATCCCCCAGGCTCCTCAACCCTTCCATCCTTCACCCCTCAACAACCGTCAGCCTGCTTTCTGTGGGTCTGTCTCTCTTTTGTTCATTAGATTCCACATATGAGTGAAATCATATAGTCCAGGTCCATCACACTATTGCAAAGGGTAAGATTTCCTTCTTTCTTATATCTGAGTAGTATTCCATTGTGTAAATGTGCCACAGCTTTTGTATCCACTCATCTACTGATGGGCCCTTGGGCTGCTGCTCCAGATCTTGGCTATTGTAAATAATGCTGCTATGAACATAGGGGGGTATATATTCGTTCAAATTAGTGTTTCCGGTTTCTTCAGATAAATTCCTGGAAGTGAAATCTCTGGGTTATAAGGCAGTTCCATTAAAAAATTTTTGAGATAACTCATACTGCTTTCCACAGTGGCTGCGCCAGTCTGCATTCCCACCAAACTGCACGAGGGCGGCAAGGATGTGGAGAAAAGGGCGCCAACTCTGTTTTACTCTGCCCATTCCCTTTCGTACTTTTTCGATTCACAGATTTGCTAGCTCGTGTAAATGAAATGGATTATTTACAATATATTTTAAATTTTTCTTTAAAGTATACAAAATGTGAAACATACCAGAAATGGTATTTAGCTGATTTGGACTGAGAAATGCACTGTGGAGCTGCTGGGCTTACATGGCTATGGCAAAACAAACAAGCAAACAAACAAAACTAAACAATATTAAACCCAATCTTCAAAATATCGTTAAGCATTATTGAACCATCCCACGTGGCTCATTTAGCTAGAAATTTTATAAAATGCAGAAAGTTTATGACTTCTCTTTGTTATATTGACTTGGTACAAGTTTGTAGGAAAATTGGAGATGAAAGGCAATACCATTATTAAAAGCCATAGCAAAAGGTAGGAATGCCTAGAAGGACCATATAATTGGGACCTCAGATTTGACATATACTAGTCATCAGTACAAAAGGAATGTAAATTCCTAAGAGTTTTGCCATGAAGACAAAATTAAAACAGCTAACAAAAACTTTAAAAAATAGTCTTCAAAACATTAACTCCTATGGGTAGTATTAATTTCTGTAAAAGTGATACTTCAAAGAAAGCAGTTCTTGGTAAATTCAGCAAATTCTTCAAATTCATCATTTGATAAATTGGCCATTTGGTGAATGGATTTCCAGCATATTTCCCTAAAAGTATACAACTTGGGGCAATTTAGCCAACCGTTCTAAGTCTCGCTTGCTGTATTCTATGAATGGGGATGATAACAATGAGTATGTCTTAGGCAGGATATCCAAACTTTTGGCATTTCTGGGCTACACTGGAAGAAGAAGAGTTGTCTTGGGCCACATGGTAAATACATTGTGACATGTGATCGCAAAAATATCTCATAATGTTTTAAGTAAATTTACGATTCTGTGTGGGGTCGCATTCATAGCCATCCTGAGCCGCAAGCAGGCCTCAGGCTGCACACTGGACACCCCTATCTTCGGGGTTTTGTGAGGTAACATAGGCTACCTCACACTAGTGTAATTAATGTCATTTCCTTTTCCATCGAGTGAAGGTGCATCTGTCATTGGGCCACTAACCAACTGTGGCAAATCATGACAATTTTCTGTGCCTTAACTTTCTTACCTGTAAAGAGAAGGGATTTGACTAAATTATCTCTAAGATCTCCTACTATCCAGAGTATTCTATGATATTAACAACAAAAATAAACTTTGGCCTGCTGAATTCAGCAAGTCTTGCTTAGATTTCAAAACTTCTGATGCCCCGGGCTCCACGTAAGGACTGGATTCAGAGATTAAGGTAACTGGGTCACTAGTGCTAATTATGAAGAGCCTCTCAGAGTTGTTTGCTATGATCCTAAATATTTTTTGGTCCCAGGAATCCCAAGGTGAAGTGCTCTTTAACAACCCAAAGGAAAAAGAAACTTGGCCCTGTGTAAGCCAGGGGTTGAGGAGGGTTGGTGGGAGGGAGAAACCTAACTCCCTGGGTATCTCTGGTGGCCCTTGGCTTCAACCAGATGTCTGAGTATCCTTTCGGCTCCAAAAGGCCCCACGTACACTGATGTGCCTAGAGTATGGGGGGCGGTGCTAAGGGCACCTGAATGCTGACTGGGCACCTACTGGCGTGTATACCAAGAGTGAGAGAGCGAACCATTGGGTTCTGTCCCTATCTACTGTTCCCTGGGCTCTTGGTTACTTATCAGTATTGTGCATTTACTTGCTATCCTAAATAGTCTCTCTTTTGTCAAAATGAGATAAGCACACACATGACTATCACAGCATCTGAACATTTCTGTGCAAAGCAAGTCTTTATTCTGGTGGGAGCGAACAGTACTTGTGAATTCAAATTAGAGTAATAAATAAAAACTTTTTTTTAGAGCAGATCGACATGTTTCTGTTGAAAACAGCCATTGCCTAATTTAAAATGCTATAGAAAACCCCTACTCTTTCTTCTTCATATTTTATCAAGTTAGACGTTTTTCCCCAAACACAGAAAGTTTACAAATGTACTGATTGTGTATCCAGTCAATGCCGCATCCTTAGACCAACCACATTTCCCTGTGTGATTTTAAGTCTGTCTTCAGGACTTCTAAACAGAGTAGAAAGCGCACACTTTCTTTACATTTCCATCCATAAAGTGCAGCACAAATCTCACAACATTTACTCAGGGGAAAAAGAAAGAGACATCTCTGTGCTCTAGGAACCATTGACAGAACATATTGCAATCTTTTCATTAAGTTCACACGAAATGAGGATTTAACGCATGGGCAAAACAGCCCATCCCTAGAGGTTCCATTGCCCATAATCCCACCTTGAAAATAGCTCCATATTAATTGTTGCAGCCAAGTGGACACGGAGGTTTACTGCACGGCACTGCCACTTCACAGATAGCTGCAACTGTGGAAACCTTTGTTTTTCATTTTCTAACACATCGTTATTCAAGCAAATATTTCATTAGTTCATCTAAACCCAGAAATTCCATGTGGATCAGGCTCAACATGACTATCTTGCCTGTATTTGGATCTTAACTGTATGACTTTTAGAATTCTTAGAAGGACATACAGGGGTAAGTATAGACATACATATAAATATCTTACATTTGAAAATTCATCTTTCATAAACTGATGATTTGCAGACTGGTCATTCCCATTACCAAAGAACCAGCTGAAGCTTCCTTTAAGTCACCATGGTCCTAGTTAGTTTAAAATATGATTCGATTTCTAAGTATTTCATTTTCACTTCACTCCTGGGATGCATTTATTGTTTAAAGTGAGGTGCACCTGGATGAAATGAATGTTTGTAAATTCTGGCATACCTTTTCCATTTCTGCGCCTCAGGTTGTTAACTGCTGAAGTCTTACTTTATCTGAAATTATGTAGTTCAGCCTTTTAATAAACCCAGAATAAGTGAGTTCCCCAAAGAACCATTGAAACATATATTATACTTATTTCCTTAAAACAAAGAAAACACAATTTCCTATATGGTAAATCCCTCCCTACCCACAATTCCACCTTACAAAAAGGAAGACCTCAGTTGTGTTGGGGGACTGTACACAATTTGCAACTCTGGTATGGTTAAACAATCCTGGCACATAATCAGCCAGTAGGACTAATGTGCCAATTTTGAATTGTTCACTGTTTTTATTATAGGTTCTAGGTTTCAGATGAACAGGAGCCTCCTATTGCTTTTATAGCAGGATATTAAATCGCAGCCTCTGGCAAGCGGCACCTGCCCTCTTTCTGGCATGCTCTAGTCAGTTGTTGGCCATGTGATACTCTAATGTGATGTATATTTTGTGTTTTGCTCTACGTGGGGATATAAATGTTAGGAAACAGTTTCTCCCTGAAGGTATGCAACCTATAGTGTCAGGTCTTGATGAAGCCTCCACACAATTAAAATTTAGTGTGTATGGTAGGTCCTGTCTTCCACAGGGTGTTTTGAATGGTGAATGAAAAGAAATTGTATAAGAATCTTAGACAAATGTATGTAATATCTTGTTCCCTTTGGATGGAAATTTCCTGAAAGCTCTTTTGCCCTAGCTATCTATTATATTGGCCACACAGTATGATGTGTTTAACACAGTCTATTGTATAGAGAATTCATCATATATATATATGATGCCATATATATATATATGTGCTGATCCCTTGTCTGTCCTCTGTAAGGAGATCAGTGTATTCTGTCCTAAATTGGAAATTAGAAGTATTTGAAATAATTAGCAATTGCTGAATACACTATCCATCTTTATGATTTATATGTGAATATTCAATCATAGATTTTTTAAAAGTTGAATGAACAAAGCAAAGATTTTTTTTTAATTTCACTTTCTGAATTTCAGCTCAGAACAATGTTTAAGTTTATTATTAAAATAAAAGACAATTATAACATCCTTAATTTTGGCATTAACAGTATCTGAATTTTATTATTATGGTAATTTTCTTAAAGGTCCACCTTCCAGAGTTGCTTAGCTTACAACTTATTACTCTGGTATAAATGGCAATTTTATTTGTTAATTAATACACAATTGTAGGACAATGGATGGCTTCTTGAAATGTAATGTACATTTAACCTTTGTCTCAGTAATTTACTAAATCACAAAAATATAGCATCAGAGACTTAGAATAGATCTGAAAATTCTCCACCCCAACCACCATCTGATACTGAAATCACCTTTAAAATATTTTTTCAAAACCATTTTCATATATGTACCTCAAATGTAATGAAGTCATCCCAAGACTGGGCTTCTATCCAATATCCGAAGCAATTTCCTCTCCACCCCCAAACTTCAAGAGCACTGCTCAACACACTCGATTAAGAGGAAGATGAGGCATCTCTGAACCAGGGAAGAGGTCACTACAGAGTCTCTTAGTCACTTTTTATTGAGAGTATGTCGCTGAATTTTAAGTTTAAACACCTGATGTGCCCTTAGCAATTGACCTTTTGTTCCTGACTTTCTGAGAGTCTTTGAAAAATTAGATTCAGGTACCACAAGTCTATCATTGAAATTTGAAATGGCATAATAGGCAGCGGTGTGCTGAAACAGGCTCGTGCCAGAAACAGTGGTTTGGCAGTTAAGTGACTCTTGAGTTAATTGATATCCCTTGGCTACCTTGAAATCAGTCTTGGTGAAAGTATTTACACCACAGAAATTGGCAAATGGTTTAAATCGTCATCCTAAGATAGTCATCATTGAATATGAACAAAGATAACAGGTGAAATGCATTCCAGATACACTGCCTAAAGGAAACCAATGCTGGAAACTCCTTGCCAAGACAGAGGTGTAGGTAGATACACTTTGCCTCCTTGAACAACTAAAAGAAAGACAACAATAAATTAAAAAAAAAATAACCAGCACTGCCGGAAAATTGAACAGTATGGAAGTCCAATGACCAAGGAGTTAAAGAAGAAGCTGGTAGAAGGGGTGGAGATGGGCAGCTGGAGTGGAGAGGACTTGAGGCCAGGTGGCAGCTGGTGGGCTGGGCAGTCCCACATTTGCATGTGGATAAACCAGGAGGAACAACTGAGGAGCAAGACACATGGCACAACCCAGGGTTCCAGTGTGGAGAAATTAAGCCTCAAAACATCTGCCTGTAAAAACCTGTGGGAGTTGCAGTAGTGGAAGTAACTCTCATCCTCATAGGAGAGTTCCTTGGCGAGACCCACAGGGTCCTAGAACATAGACGATACCACCCACCCAGGAATCAGCACCGAAAGGGCCCAATTTGCTTGTGTTTAGCAGGGATAATGACTGAAAGCTGGCTGAGAGCTGACCAAGTGGCATCAGTCCCTCTCAGACCCCTCCCCCACATAGAGCACAGCAACACAGTTACATTGGTTGTCCCACCCTGGTGAATATCCGAGGCTCTACCCCTTACTACATAACAGGTGCACTGACACAAAAAATTATGGTCCAAATGAAAGAACAGATCAAAGCTCCAAAAATAAAACTAAGCAATGAAGAGATAGCCAGCCTATCAGATGCACAGTTCAAAACACTGGTAATCAGGATGCTCACAGAAACGGTTGAGTATGGTCATAAAATAGAGGATGAAGTAAAGGCTATGAAAAGTGAAATAAAGGAAAATGTACAGGGAACCAACAGTGAAAGGAAGGAAACCGGGACTCAAATCAATGGTGTGGACCAGAAGGAAGAAAGAAACATTCAACCAGAACAGAATGAAGTAACAAGAATTCAAAAAACAAAACAAAACAAAAACAAAAACAAGGAGAGGCTTGGGAACCTCCAGGACAACTTTAAATACTTCAACATCTGAATCATAAGCGTGCCAGAAGGAGAAGAGGAAGAGCAAGAAATTGAAAACTTATTTGAAAAAATAATGAAGGAGAACTTCCCTAATATGGCAAAGGAAATAAACTTCCAGGAATATCAGGAAGCTCAAAGAATCCCAAAGAAGTTGGACCCAACAAAGCACACACTAAGGAACATCATAATTACATTAGCCAAGATTAAAGATAGGGAAAGAATCTTAGAAGCAGTAAGAAAAAAGGAGACAATTACCTACAAAGGAGTGCCCATAAGACTATCAGCTGATTTCTTGAAAGAAACCTTTCAAGCAAGAAAGGGCTGGAGAGAAGTATTCAAAGTCATGAAAGGCAAAGACCTAAGCTTTTCTGGGTCAAAGACTCAGCAAAGCTATTATTTAGAAAGGGAGGGCAGATAAGTGCTTCCCAGATAAGGTGAAGTTAAAGGAGTTCACCATCACGAAGCCCTTATATAAAATGTTAAAGGGACTTATCTAAGAAAAAAGAGATGATCAAAACTATGAACAGTAAAATGCCAACAAACTCACAACTATCAAGAACTGAACCTAAAAAATCCCCAAAAAACAAAAACGAAGCAAACAACTAGAACAGGAACAGAGTCACAGGTATGGAGATCATGTGGAGGGTTATCAGTGAGGAGGGGCAGGGGAAGAATGGGGGGGAAAGTACAGGGACTGAGAAGCATAAATGGTAGGTAGAAAATAGGGGAAGGTTAAGAATAGTATGGGAAATGGAGAGCCAAACAACTTGGACATATATGACCCATGGACATGAAGTAAGGTGGGAAAATGCTGGTAGGAGGGGGTACAGGGTGGAGGAGATTAAAAGGGAGAAAAAAATGGGAGAACTGCAATAGCATAATCAATAAAACATTTTTTTTAAAAAGAAACCAATGCTGAGAGATACTGGCTTTTAAAAATAAATATTATGCCAATGTAGATAACCATGGGAAATTGAAATACAGAACCTTATGTTAGAAACTACTACAAAAGCATCCTTTTTCTCAAGATAACTTGTTCTTTTGGAAGTTAAGTTCTTTATCTTCCTTGGGAACTTGAAAATTTACTCAGGTGGCTGGCAGAAAACCAGTATTCTTTGCAAATATTCTATATGATGGAGTCATAATTTTGGATAACCGATCCATGAATGGAAAGTCTCTGGGTTGACTTGCAGGAGCAGTACACAAAGTAATGATAATCATTTTTTAAAAATCTGTGATTATGTATGGATGTGATAATCTGTAGCAGCACTATCAGATAAATAATACATATTTTAAAAATTTCTGTAATTACATGTTTACCCGATAGGCCAGAACGACTCTGTCCCAAGGAGCTGTTACAGACTGAGTACATAATACATGTTTTAAAGTCCATAATTACATATGTAAACGATAGACTATTGAGTAAATAATGCACATTTTAAAAAGTCCATAATTACATATTTACATGATAGTCTGTAAATTCTGTAATTACTTATTTACACAATAGACCATAACAGCTGTTACAGTCTATTATGTTAACTCTCATAGAATTATATTATGGATTTTTAAAAACACCATAAAGAACCTAAGAAATGGAATGATGGAAATGAAATCAAATATAAACTCATATTTATTATAACTCTCTCAAAAGAGGGCTATTAAAAGTTTAAACTATTTCAAGGTAAAACTCATGGCTGATACTTTATTGATAACTACTGACTTAAAATTTATTTGTAGAAATATGTAAGCTACAGAATCAACTGGTGAGGAATAACTGGTAGTGTGATATGAGGCCAAGGTTTTTACCATTTCCATAGATAAAACTTATTATTTATAACATAAATAAAACATTGTATGTAGCTTTTGATATTTCTTAACCTCATTACAGTGAGGCACAATCATTAGAATTGTATTTATGTTCATTTATTCTTTCAGTGAAGGATAATACCTTAGAGTTTGTACATACTAATAAGATTTTGAGTTTGTGCCTAGGTTATACATAATGATAACATATGCATTTGTTTTTCATGAGGATTATAGTTGCTTTCTTATCTTTTATGGGTTTTCATGGGTGAAGGGCTCATGGTACATTTTGTGTCAAACTTCTGATTTATTCTGAAGTTAAATTCTATATCAATGCAACCAAATGAGACTTCTGTCCATAATTACTACTAACTAGCAGGGCTAAATCAAGCAAGCGAGAATCTGTCATTTAGTGAGGTTGGACCATATATTCTTAGTAACAAAAAACAGTATGGGAGAAACCTTTGATCCTATTTGTTAGGTATTATTCTGTAAGACACTTGACAGCTTGAAATAAGTGAGTGCTTGATTTTCAGAGAGCTGTTATACAAAAATAAATCTTCATATTTCATAAAATTTGTTTTCACTTCATATTTGAGCTATAAACCCCTGACATTTTTCAACGACATCTATGGATGAGGTTGGTTAAACCAGTGGCTTTCAAGTTTCTTTGATGGCAACTCTTAGTAAGAAATAATTTACATTAGGAGCTAGTGTATACGTGTATACAAAACATTCACAAGGCCATACACACCCTTATAAAATGTAATGTACTCTAAATATCTACTGTTTTCATTTTCATTTTGTAAACATAGTGGTTGTGACTCACCAAATCAGTTTCATGATCTACAAAATGGATCACTGCTGATAATTTGAAAACCACTGATTTAGACCAGGCTTTCTATTGCTGGGGTACACAAGGCTTCCCTACTTTATTATATGTAGGTAAAATCTGGATAGATTTGGAATGGAAGCGTTCTTGGTGAATCAAAGTTGTGAGGTCAAAGGTTGACTCATTATTTAAGAACATAGAAATACATAGTAAAGATATAAATTTTCTCATTTACGTCTCTAGCGTTAAAGATCTTAAAATAGAGCATCGTGCAGTACATTATTCAAAAGTTTTGGTTATTATTGAAGCCGTAGGAATTATTTAATGAGAGCTGTACCGAGTGATACATCAGATTTCAGACTCAGAATGTCCTCCTTCAGAAGGGATTCCTTTCATGGGCATTGTTGATTTCCAGTGCAGATTTGGAAGCAGGAAAAAAAAAAGAGTAAAAGTACTGCTGCAAAAATGATAAATGACCAGACAGAGATTTTCATCTTCTTTTTATGGTAAGGAAGTCTTTGAATAATGAAATTTCACAAGGTGTTGAAATGTATCTGAATTTTAATGAAAGAATTAATTCGAAATTAGGATCCCAAATGAAAGAGTCACCACTATTTATTTGTAAATAAAGCTGAGCATTTAGAAAATTGTTATTGGTTAACTCCCCTTTTCATTTTATATGTCAGTGTTCATTAAAATCCAGTATGCTAAGAGACTTTGTTATGGGATGTACGATAGGAAAAAGGGATCAAAAAGCAGGCGCACTTCTGACTGCATAATGGCAGGTCTAAAGTGGGTAAACACTCTAAAATCTATACTGTCTACTAGTCCCTATCTTGTCAATACTTTACATTTGAGGAGAAATGAGATGTAGGGACTTTGTGTTAGTATTCCTCGATGAATACCTTCAGACAACAAATTTATATTGGTAAAATCACTCATAATCTCAAATACGTGTCATGCCAGATCTTCTCTTTTGATTAAAAAACATTCTCTCTGTTCCTATTTGCTTTTCCTTCTGTGCCCCTTACCTTAGGGTCCAGTGCTGTATCCATCCAGCCTTTCTCCTAGAGAACTGGCCGTCGTCCTAGGCCCCTCACCCTTCTTCCTTCTCCCTGTTCATCGAGACCACATTTCTTACCGTCTATTTCCTAGATATATCTTGAACTTGCCTCTTTTTTTCATACCCTCTGTCATTTGTATATTCAGACCCTCATTATATTCTAACTTTGTTTTTTTTGAGCCTCTGGGAGTATCCCCCTGCCTCCAGTCCGCCTGTATCACTTCATCTTTGGCACGGCTATTGGGGCAGTCAGTCTAAAATTAGCTGAAGATCATGCCTGCCCTCTACTGAAGATTCCCTTTTTTTTTCGCCTTCTCTGGCCAGCTTTTCTCACCCTTCAAACTGCAGTAGTGGGGCTTCCCTTGCTCCCTTGGTTTTGTCAGGATGTCCCCACCCTGGGTGGCCACAGCCTGGGGCCTTGCACTGTCAGAGTGCTGTTAACTTGTTTCACTGAGACTTTGTCTCTCTTCCTCATAAAATGTTAACTTCTCAAAAGGTAGTGACTGTATCTTTTTCCCAGGAAAGAGTAAGCGCTCGGTACGTAGTTGTGGAATGATTAGATGGAAGAACCGCTGTCTCAAAACATTAATCTACAATTCAGGCTGACAGTTATCAATTAGATTTTTCATAAGTTGAACTCAATCTTTTCAATAGTTACTAAAGAAAGTGGAAATAGGGAACACAAGAAACAGGAGATATATTTTAGAGAAAGATTAAAGTTTCCTACCGATTGTGGACTCAATTAGGAATTGCAGACTCTGACATCGTATTTTTAAGAGAGGGATTGAAATCTATCCCTTTCCTGGCTTTTCACGTAATGTACATGTAAATTATTTCCACGTTGCATGTGGCAGCTTTTCC
Source organism: Carollia perspicillata (assembly GCA_004027735.1). Lineage (NCBI taxonomy): Eukaryota > Metazoa > Chordata > Mammalia > Chiroptera > Phyllostomidae > Carollia > Carollia perspicillata. Next base: position 40,635 of record PVKM010002179.1, on the reverse strand, counting down.
TGAACTCTGTACTCAGATTGGATGTTGCATTTTTAAAACCTGGACCGCTGTATTTAAAAAGAAAAATTCTTTAACTATATACTATAACTATGAATGGACATCTTTTTGGGACTTTTTTTCTAAAGGAATTTCCCTCTTGCTACATTGAAGTTTCAGAATTTGTGATTTAATAGCAGATGATTGCATCACTTGGCTATTATAATGGAAATATGTATGTATCAGAGAAGTTATTTATTTTATATGCATTTGTTGTTTCATTTTTATTATTATAATGGAATTTGAAGACAGAGATAGATTTCCTCCCTGCAGTGTCAACTACATTAAGGGTTAGTAGTATGGAATGTCATTCGACTACTGGCTCTTATAATGATAAATATTTCCATGACAAAACCTACTGTGAACCTGTACTCTCTAGAATTTTCTTTCTCCCTTCGCTACTATTTTACCTTAAGGAGAAAGCAGAGGAATGAAGTAGCCATAGATTACTTCTAGAAACTTGTAAGCAATTAAATAAAACTCATACATACGAAGCGTAGCTTTCCCTTTATATTATTCTGCCATCAGTTATGCAATATGAAAATTTTTTCTCTCTTTTTCTTTTGCCCTTCTTATTTAAAGTTGATGCTATTGGTGGTGCTATTGTCCATTCATAAATATGCCTTGAACTACAGGGTGTGTGTCAGAAATATTGATAAGCTGGATTCTTGGTCTACCGACCGTTGATTCATTTAGTCATTAAAAATATTACAGAGCACCCTTGTTGAAAATGTAGTCACGAACATGAATCCTGGCTTCAAGGGCTGTGTAGTCTAGAAATGGTGATGAGATGTGCACATAAATATGACCAAAGTTGAAAAGTGCTGTGTTGAAAGAATCCAACCACTTCTTACCAGTTCCGCTCTTCCCACTGAATGTGTGTCAACATCATCTGTTGATTAGACAACCACCAGGGTCTGCTAACTGGTCTCACTACTTTTATTTCTTACCCACCCCTCATTTTTTCCAACACAATAGCCAGAGAGTCCTTTTGAACTGAAAGCGAAATCATGTCACTCCTCAGTTCAAACTCTAACGGTCCCCCGTTGCGTTGCCACAAGCTGTCCTGCAGAGCCCCCGACCAGGAGCCTCTGACCCTGTCTCCCAGTCTTTCCCTCCCTCACCTCCCTCAAGCTCCTCTGGTTTCTGGTCTCTGCTGTTGCTTAACAACACAAGGTATGTTCCTTTCAGCTTTTTCTATGGGCTCTTCCTGCTGTCTGGAATGATCTTCGCCACACAGCTCTGTCCTAACTCTCCCCTCCTTCAGGGCGTCAGGTCTTGGCTCAGATTTCACCGACTTCGTGAGCCCTGCCTTAACCACTATAGTACAAATTGGAATCCCCTGCACCCTGTTTTTCTGCCCTACATTTGATTTGACCACAGACTCTGTCACCTTCTAAATACTAGGTGGTGGTTTGTTTTAGGATTTGTATTGTTGATTGTTCCTCATTAGAATGTCAGCTCCTTAAGGCAGGAATCTATCTTGTTTGCTGATGCCTTTGATCAACTTAGAGTGCCAATGTATAATAAGCACACCTTGAATAGTAGCTGAATGAATGAAAAAATGAACAAGATTTACAGATGAAATATCAGCAAAATTTGCAGGTGAAAGATATTTATTCCAAGAGGAAGGTATCAGGAAGATCTAACTTGTAGGGTGTCTGAGATGGATCTTGATAGCATGGATAGAATTTACATATATCCAAATGCATTTAGGTGCAACTGTTTTGCTCATTGTTTTAAGTATTTTTCCCTTAATACTGTTTTATAATTTTTATTCATAATATTTTTGTTAAAGTCAATAAGAAGGATATTGAAGAAACTGGAGAATTCCTGTAAAGTTCTTTTTGGTATGAGAATATACTTTTCACCCATCTGTGTAATGGTTCATTTTGTTATGTGGTGTAAGAGAAATGAAAAGAGTAAAAGAAAAACCACTGCAGCACTCACATTAAGTCTATCGCTCTCCTCCTACCCATTCAAAATGATCTCAGAGACCCGGTGTCCTCCAAGCTTACTTCTATCTAAGCACTCATTAAATCCAATATATGCTTTTAAAAAATTCTGTCATTTGAATGTTTCAAAGCTCTTTAACTTCTCCTCTTTGACAGATTTAGAGAAAAATACCTGCATAAATATTGACATCAGATAATTAACTAGTATGATACCATGCATGGTTTACTTTGTAGAAGAATCCTACACTGAAGTGCCTGCATGGTTTCTGCTTTTTTAAAAAAATATATATTTCTTACTTAAACTGGTCAGAGTGAAGCTTTTACTGCAACACCAAACACTGAATTTAGAAGTTCAATACTAAAATGACTGGAGGCCATGCTGAAAAGTAAGCAACAAAGAACTAAGGAACGATATGAAATACAATTCCAGCTAATGTTTTGCCTATTTGGCAAGAGACTGTTGCTAAGGTACTGGTGTTCCCTGCAGGCTTGCCTCGTTTTCTTGACCACACTCCAGTGAGGCTTTTCATACTTGTCAGTCCACTGAAATGTCCAGTACTCATCTTTAACCTCTCAATGCACTTGATACGTGTGAACCACTTTCTTGGCTAGTATTTCTGGACATCACCCCTCTGGTCTCCCTGCGACCTCAGTGTTGTCTCCCGAGTGCTCTCTGCTGGATGCCCCCCCTCCTCACTGCCACCTCAAAATATCTGTGTGACACAGGGCCCAGTCCTCGTGCGTCTCTTCCTACGGATCTGCTCTCGCTCTGGAGGCAATCACATTTACTCCTGTGGCTTAGATACCATTTATGTGCTGCTGACCCCGATTGTTTATTGCTAGCACCTGCCTCTCTTCTAAGCTCCAATTGCCTATCAGCATCTAATAGGCATCTCAAAATGAACACATTTAACACAGAACACTTGGTTTGCATTTAGCCTCAACTGTACAACTGTCTCCTCCCACCGTGTTCTTTATCTCAGCAAATGCCAGCATCACCATCCCCATCCATTCAGTTGCTCAAGCCAAAAACCCCGGATTTATCCTTGCCTCCTGTCTTTCAGACTACATACGCTGTCCAACCCTCTTGGCACTTTTTGCTAACTCTACCTCCCAGTGGTATTTCAAAGTTGACCCTTCTGCCCGTTCTCTGCCTTCCCACTCTAGTCACCATGGTCTCTTGTCCATCCTCCTGCATTAGCCCCTAACTGGTTTTCCTGCTTCCACCTCTTGTCCTCACAGTGTCTTCTCAACCCAGCAAACCAGTGAGGCTTTACAGAGGTCATTCAGGTACTGAATGCTTTCCACTGAGTTTCTACCATCCTTAGAATAAATCCAAAGACCTGTGATGGCCCACAGAGCCCCACATGATTTGGCCACTGATATTTTTCTCCAACCTACTTGCTGTCTCTCTTCCATCTACCCTAGCATGTCATCCCACTGACAGTAACTCAGTAATTTTTTGAGCAAATGAATAGTTGTTAGATAAATGAAAATGATTCGTTGAGTCTGGTTTTATTTAGTTCTTTACGACCCTTGTTTTCCCTATTTTTGCTTCCCTCATCAGAAATATGTTGTATTTTAACCACTCTACACGCGTCCCACTGAAAGGGGTTTTCTAAAAATTATATTAATAAGCCCTGGCTGGCATAGCTCAGTGAATTGAGTGCGGGCCTGTGAACCAAAGGGTTGCTGGTTCGATTCCCAGTCAGGGCACATGCCTGGGTTGCAGGCCAGGTCTCCAGCAGGGGATACTTGAGAGGCAACCATACATTGATGTTTCTCTCCCTCTCTTTCTCCTTCCCTTCCCCTCTCTCTAAAAATAAATAAACTCTTAAAAATATATTAATAAGAAAACAATGTAGGTGATCCAGAGAAACTCAAAATATTCATTGGGAATTTTAAATCTTGACCCATTCATACTTTCTGTCTGGCATATTTTCATTAGCTTAAGATAATTCCAATACTGGCTGGAATTTTTTTTTTAAGTTTCCTTAGAGACACAGATTCCATCAAAACCAAATACAAAAAAAACATGAAAGAGCAAGATACAGACAAAAAGACAGAATATGAATATTTATTTCTTTTAGTGCTTCCTGAATAATTTCATTCAGTCCATGAAGACCATGTGGAAACTACATCAGTTACTTCACAATTTCCATGACCTGATTCAACCTATTGCTCTTAGGCTGGTCAGAACTGGAACTAGGTTTTCTGATGGATGTGAATAGGACATTTACAGGAAATCACGGAGATAAAAAATAGAGTGAGAAATGAAAGCAAGATGTCAGAATAGGGGTGAACTGCGCAAGCACCTATGCACCAAAAAACACGGAAGGCAGATAACAGGGCCATTTTATTCCCGGTCTCCCAGCCTGTCTTGTCCTTCCTTCCATTCACCCATGGTCCGCTCTCCTTCCTCTGCTGAGTTCTGAGCTGATGGCAAGTAACCCTGGCATACTTTCTTGTTTCAGGACACAAATAAAGCTGACTAACCAGGACAGTCATACTTTGTGAGTCAATCTTTCCCTGATGTTTTGGTTGTTTTTTAAGTTTATGTGCTCTTAAAAAATTCTCATAAAAAAGTTGTAAGTAATACAAAAGTGGACATATGTAGGAAGTTTCAGAAAAGCTGTTCCCTGCAGGGGAGTCCTTTGCCTGTAGCAGAGGCAGGTGACTCTGGTCACTGGACATGACTTAAGTGTATCAGTGAACATAATTTTGATCAGCCTGCTCAGCTATTTATTATTTGGTTAAGTAACTGTCCCAATTTTCTAAACCAATACTTTATTTAATTTAAACTAATCTGAGGGGTTCATGGACAGGTCAGTATGAGTTAGTGAAATGAATTGTGAAATTTTTAAAAATACAATTTATTTTCACTTACAAAACCTTGTAGCTAAAAGCATTTTTCAAGTAGAACCTTGACAGATCAAAAAGATAAGAATTGGATATTATTAGTACCTTGCTTAATTGGATATTACTTGTACCATCACTAGTAAATGATGATGCCCAAGGATTATAAAACATTGTGTTGAAGTAAGAAGATTAGTACATAAGTTCTTCCTAAAATCCTATTTTTTGGATTGATATATCAAAATTAAAATTATTTCTTAATTTTTATAAGTTTAGAATTACAATGGGCAAAGAGAATTTTTTTAACCACATGCTTGAAAAAAACATTGGTCCATTCAAACTGATAAGTAGGGAGGGAATATTTGACATTGAAACTGTTTTAGAAAATCTGGGCCAGGACACTATTCCAGCTACAATGCTTGGTGTCAGTGTTGGTCATAGTCTATGTCTGCTGGTGTGGAAACTGAGGCCCAGGACCTAATGTACCATTGTGATAAGATTTCTGATGGATACACATGAAATACGTCTGAAAACAATAAAGCCCAGATAGTATTCAAAGATGTTTTATTCAAGTGATCTTTCTATTTTATAGAATTATATTTTACTTTGATATATTTGCAAACTTTTTTGAAGTCTTCCTTAGTCATATCTGTGGCTTTATGTAACATTTACATAACAGTTAGATATATAATTTTAAAAAGTTATCCCATCTAGTTAGTATTTTAGTTAATACTAACTATCATGATGCATTCATAATGCTCTTAATTTTTATGCTTTTGTGTTTTGGATTTTTGTGTTTCCTTTAAAATTCAATTTTTAGCCTCATTGCATATGTGCCCATTCTTTGGTTGTTGTTTAAATGTCATATGGCATTTAAAATTAATTGAACACTCTTTTTCAGATGTTTTCTTGCACTGTGATAGCAGTAAATTAAATTGAAGAGTATAGCCCCATGTCTCAGTTGGTTGGGCATTGTCTGGCAAAACGAAAGCTTGCTGGTTCAGTTCCTGGTTCGATTCCTGGTCAGGGCACATGCCTGGGTTTTGGGTTTGGTTCCTGGTTGGGGAACATGCAAGAGGCAACTGACTGATGCTTCTCTCTCACATTGATGTTTATTTCCTTCTCATTCTCCCTCCTTTCTCCCTCTCTAAAAATAAATAAATAAAAATCTTAAAAAAATAAAAATATTGCAATAGATGAATTGAAGAATATAAAATGAGATTCATTTTAAAACAACTGCAACCTATGCCTATAAGTTTTTAATTTGTGTTTGAATGAGTATATTTTATCAATAGTTTATAAGCTCTACACATTACTATTTTATTTAACTATGTTAAATGAATTAAGCATAATAAATGTGTTAGAAACCTGCTTGAAGTTCATGCAGAGGTGTTTGGGGACTTCACCTTCATTTTCTAATATTTAATTCTCATATGCTTTCTAAATGTGGGGAAATTTTGTTTTGTACAAGCCATGAAGAAATTTGAATGTTAAAGCAACTTTTCTTTTGTTTTTCTAACTTCTGTGGAAATTAAACAAGCAAAAAAACCCAAAACCTTAATTCAATACTGTATTATGCCTGAGGTGTTAAATACACAAAAGTCAGTGAAATAAAAGTGATGGTTCCTAGAGCAAGTGTAATTCAGACATATTGTACATATATATTAAAGCATAAAAGTTAACACCATATGTACAAAATACCACACGGGCCCATTTGTGTCACCACTGATAAATGCACAACTCCTATAGGAGCTGTGAGCTCTTATAAGAGCCAGGATTTGAGTCCCAGATATGAGAGAGGTTTAGGTACAGTTGTGGGAATACTGCTGCATTTCTTCTGTAAATTTTAAATTTCAAGCAGAAAACTATAGATGCAAACATTTCATTAGGGGAACAATTTTAAAACTTCTAATTTTTATAACCGCAGATTTATGTCTAGGATATCATTTCAGTAAGGTCTTTGCCATTTATGGTCTTTGTTAGTCATTTATTCATTTTTTCCCCCAACAAATATCTGTTGAGAATTTACTGAGAGCCAGACTACCCTAAATACTTTGGATCCTCAGCAAACCAGACAATAATACTTGCCTTCGTGAAGTTTACTTTCCGTGGGGAAAGGCAGACAGTAAACATAACAAGTAAGTAAATTGTAAAGTACAATTAAAAGTGAAAAAAGAACAGGGTAGGAAGGGGAGAAGGTTGGTGGATAAGTTGTAATATGTTAAATAGGGGAAGGTGTGAGAAAAGACTGGAAGGCTTATGGGAGTCGGCCAGTTTCATAGAGAAGAGAAGAAGGTTCCAGGCAAAGCAAGCAACTGGAGCAGAAGCTCAAAGGCAAGAGCACGTCTAGCATATTCCGGGTACAGCTTCCATGTGGCTGGAAAGGGGTGAGAGACAGACTACTAGGAAGTGGTATCACAAAGTTATCATGAAAGGCCTGTAGGCCATTATCTGGGTTGACTTCTATTTTGAGAAAACTAGGGTACAGTCCTAGGGTTTTCAGTAGAGAGCGATGAGATCTAACTTTGCTTTTAAAAGGGTCAGTCATTCTGGCTTTTGTGTTGAGAGTAAACAATGTGGGGACTACAGTAATAGTTCAGTTCTGGGCTTTATTGGAGACTGTTAGAATAAAGCAGGTTAGCCGCGGCAGAGTTGTGTGACAAATGTCATGTTTTGGAGCTAGTTTGAAGGCAGAATCAATAGAATTTCCTATTGGATTGGGTGTGGAGCCTGAGAGTAAAAAGGAAAACAGCGGTGATTGTAAGGGTGTTGGCTTGAGTATCTGGACAGATGGGGTCGCCGTCATCTCACCTGTACAATTGATGGAGAAACAGTTTTGGGAAGGAAGGTTAGAAATTCAGTTTGGGTGTGTGAATTGGAGATATATTTTATGTATCCAAGTGGACATGTCAGTTGGTTCCAAGAGTGTGGACTTCAAGACAAAAGTCTGGGCTACAGATATAGTTGGGGAGCCATGAGCCTCTATTGATACTTAAAACCGTGAGTCTGAACGTAGCCATCAAAGGAGTGAGTGAGTAAAGATGGAGAAGAGAACATGGGCAGTGACTGAGCCCTGGAGCACTCCAACATGAAGATGTCAATGGAAAGAGGATGCACTAGCAAAGGAAACAGAAGAAATGACCAGTGCAGAAACAGAAAAATGGCGAACGGGGTCAAATATTGCTGATAGGTAAAGTAATAAGGAGACCGACTGAGTGTTGACGACTGGGTTCAGCGAGGCGGCAGTCATCAGAGACCCTGGTAAGAGCAGTTTCCGTGGAGTGGTGGGGGCAAAAGTTTGATTGTGACAGGTTCAAGTGAAAAATGGAGAAAATGTATGTGCAACTCTTTTTATGTATTTTGATGAAAAGGTAGCAAAGAAATGGGATTATCCTTGGAGCAGATAGTGAGATCAAGAAAGTGATATGCTGATAAATATCTAACAACTGTTTCTCTGGGTAAAAGACAACTTCGATGTGTAGATTTTGCCAACTCTGATATTATAACACCCGCAGGCCTTTACCAGTGGCTGATCTCACTGAATGAAGAATTGAGAAGAGATGTGCACAGCTGGCTCTTGGAGGCTCGCGTGCGCCCGCACTGGCTCACACCACTGCGTCCACAGGAGTTGGGGTTTGTTTTCAGATGAGAAAAATAACAGCTACTTTGTGTATCCTAAAGGGCCTAATCCAGTCGATAGCTAAAAATTGATGAAATAGTCAAGAAAGTGGTGAACTGCTGGATTACATCTCCCAGAGTAGGTGAGAAGGAGTGTGGTCCAGTTCTCAGGTGCAGGGCTTGGCTTTAGATATCAGTACGTACAGTTTATCTGTATTAGCAGTGGGAGAAGCCAGAGCAGAGAGTGAAGATGCTGCAGGCAGTTGTGGTAGAAGGAGTCTCAATACTTACCTGCCTGGAACAGAAACACACTTAAATACAGTTTAAAAACACAGTGAAATTTTTGGGAGTATATAGTAGTAGTTCAGAAAACCAAGTCGGCCCAATTATAATTGAGTTGAATGAGGCAATGAAGGGACTCATCTCTTCTCTCCTGACTTTTAGGTATATTCTGTATCTCTGGAGGCTGACAAATGTTAGCCATTGACCCAAAGGCATCATGTACCTATAAGGCATTCTTTAAAAAAATCACTTATTACCATTTTAATCTTCTATTAGAAATGAATTGCTTTTGGTACATTTTTTACACTTTATGTATCATAGGTCATTTAGTCTTTGTGAGAAAAGGAGCATGGATTAATTACTTTCATATACTGGAAAAGATATATTGCATTATACTGATGTTTGAGATAATTAATTTGTCTTTCAAATTATTTTTTGAATTATATAACAATATACATACATTGTTAAAGACTTAAACATTATAGTAGGGAATAAAATGAAAACTAAAATCTTCTTCCATGACCTCTTTCTGTCTTAAATCTCCCAGTCTTGCTTCTCAGAGAGAAGTACAACATTTCTTATGGAGACCTCCGGAAACTTTTCATTTATATTTAACATATTCATATACACATAGACATGGTCTTATCTTATGCACCAAAACTACTTGATGTTTGTTCTTTGAAATTCTTTGCATATATTTCTACTTTAAGAGTATGTATGGCATTGGACTAAGAAATCACTTGAATTCCAAGGACTTTCTTTCTTGAACAGCCAGAAACTCTAAGTAACTATACTTTTTCTTATAATAGTTCCATTTGACTGAATTGTGTTTTAGAGAAAAGTTATGTGACTTGTCCATGGTCATATAATTAGCAAAAGACACCAGTGAGTTCAAACCCACATCCTTATTGTACTGATCTCTTCTGTCTCCTAAATGATTTTGCCTCTTAATTATATAGATTATAGGAATCTCTAAAGCCCATTGTCAGTAAATGAGCATTTGTTTTTAAGGCAAAATACTTCATATACACTTACAGACCTGGAGGAATCCCTGCTAAGACTTTGTCTACACGTAGCATTTCAGTAACCTATTTCCATTTTAACCATTGAAGTTCCTTAAATCTGTATTTGGTGATCAGAGGAAACACTAATGTTAAGTATAATAAAATGTCTTTTGCAAACATTTTGGGCAGCTTAATCAGCAATACCATAGATGAAACAAATATACACCCAAACCAAAGAATTAGAAAAAAATCTTCTTCTTTCCTGTTTTCTTAGTGGGGAAGAAGCAGAAAGGATTGATTGAAAGGGTACACTGACGACTCCACAGACTGGAGAAGTTTCTGTGCCACATTAGGTGCGTCCCCTTGTTCTGCTAGGTATTCAGTTTGGTCGTCTGACATTGCACCAGCAAGTGGTGCTTGAGAGGTAGTAGTCAAAAAATAAATTTCAACTAAAATTTAACCAATTTGCAAATTTACTGTGTTAAAAATGAAACAGAGCCACTATAAATCTAGTTAAAACAAACACCCTAGGTATTAGAAGACATTTAATTGTTATGTATTAGCTAATAAATGTGTATTAGCTAATAAATGCCAGGCAGCGAGCGTTTACTGCTACATGCAAAAGTCTGAGCCACCTACCCAACAGATGAGGAGTTGTGCACTTAAAATACCGTCAACCAAATGTGAAAAGGATCATCATGCTTAACATTCAAGAAAAACTTCTTGACATTGTCAGACAATTAGAAAAAGAGAGGTGTGTTAAACAATCAACATTATAGTGGAAATAGTGGAAGAAGTTTTAATTTGAAAAATAAAAATAAAAATTAGGTTTCTAAGGATTGGTGAAGTTCTGCAAGTAGACTGAAAAACAGAGAGAGACAGCCCTCAAGCCATGAAAAGGCACTCCTTTGGGGTGACCTTGACGATGCAATTCTGGGTGCTTTTCAGTCAGGATGAGGTACGGGGAATGCCTGAATTGGTGTTAATCTGGGCTGCTATGGCTAAATGTTGGTTTGATAGTTTCAGAAAGGAAGGTAACTGTGGTGAACATTCTGGTAGGTCAGCCTGACCAAACAACAACAAAGGGTAAATGTTTAACAACTGATGAAAGTAAGTTGCTGTGTGGGGGCCAGGGTTTGTGACATTGAAATGAGGGTGTTTTGAGAAGAGGAAGTGGCAGCCATGGTCAGTCTGCAGGAGGAGCTAGCTACCAAAAACAAGACCAAGTTAGACTATTTTGATATTGGACATATTTTTTTGATTAGTCACTCTGTTTTGGTGTGCATCATTTCAGATGTTAAATACATCCATGAAGTTAGAACGTTATACACACACACAATTATCACAAAAATAACACTGTATTTCTGTTTCTGTATTTCCATAGATATGTATACATTTATATATTTATTTACATATACATTAATGTATACATAAAATAGATCAATCTCATCTTTTAAAAAATAGTTGCATGTATTCTATTGTCTAAATGCATCATAATTAAATTACGCAACTGAATGTAATTTCAACTAAGTAAGTTTACATTGACTCCATTTAAAATGTGTTTTTATTAGCTTTGTCTTAATCATGATTTTGGTGATCTATGACCTCCATCTCCCCATTACCCTGATTAACCAAGAACTGACTGCATATTATTGGGAAACTTTATAGGAAGCAGTTTTAAAAATTAATTTTTAAAGTAAACTAAAAATCAAAAGACCTGGATTCTATATTTCTAGGTTCAGGACTTAGATAGCATGTGAATTAGTAAGAACAACTTATACTAATGGTAGTAAACCTATGGCATATGATGTGTGGTTACAGATTCGTTCCATAGGCTTGCTATACATTTGTCACGGGATACAGAGACATGGCAGTTGACAGCAACTCGAAGAAAACATTTCTGGGAAATAGAATCAAGGCTCCTACGAGATGATCCATCTGTTTAAGCCAGGGAAACATTTTTAGTGGCTGTGTATCGTTTTGTTAATGGAAAGGTAGAATAGTACCTTATGAAATAGTTAATGAATTTCATTTTTGTGTTCCTCTATTACTGTGTTTTTTGGTGGACCATGCGCTGAACTGTCATTCAGCCCTCTCAAGAATTCCCTGGCATGCCCTGTAGTTTTGTTGCAGTTTTTGAAACTAACTTCCATTTTAAAGTGCCTTCACCATTCTCGATTTCTTTGCGTCTCTTCTCTTATATTGTATTTTTCATAGTGTTGAGCTTTCTATATTAATTCCCTTTCCATTGTTCAATGAATTCTGAAACATTGATTACTTCTAGATACTCTGTCCACTGTTTAGAGTTTTGCATATTTTTTTAATTTGATCTCGATGACATTTAAGAATAGGAGGCCCACTAAGCTTTTCCTATTCTGGCATTATTATTAATTTAGAGATTACATTTGGTTACATTCGCCTGGTAGCTCCTTCTCTAGCTTTTATTTATAGTTATCAAAGGCATGAAATATGTATTTGTATACCTGATCCATCTACCTTTATGCATGTACTATATGTGTGTTTGTGTGTATGTATTACAGACACACAGACATATATACACACACACATATGTTCTGTCTGCATACATGTATGCATAGATAGATGTGATTCAGTTTCACTTTCTTTGTTTTGGATGACAACTGTCGCCTGCTCTCCTATGTGGCAATATTCAAATTCTAGCTTCATTGAGAGGATTAGGGCTTATTTTTTTTCTCCCTGGTGTATGTTTAGAGCCTTTTTCCATTAGGAAACTAGATATAAATAAACTCAACTTCTCTTTTTGGTGAAGTTTACTGGAGTGGCATCTGTTAATAACAGTCTATAGGTTCCAAGTGTACGCTTCTGTCTTCCATTACCTGTCTATTGCAGACCCCACGGCTAGTCTCCCTCCGTCACCGCGTATTCGACCCCCTTTACCCTCTGCATCCTCCTCCCGCCCCTCTTCTCCCCTGGTGACCATCACGCTCCTGTCAGTGTCTGTGAAGTCTGTTTCATGTGTTCATATAACTCAACTTCTCTGTTTCAAGGAACAGGTGAATTAAAAAAAATTGTTTAATTAGATGTTTAGAGCTTTAAAAATGAGGCATAATATTTTCCAAAGCATTGCTTTTCAGTGTGCCTTAATAAGTTATCAAAGCATCATGTTGGATTTTACATACATTTTAAAGCTCTGGTTCATAATGTAGATTGTAGTTTAATAATTTAATTGTGTTAGACGATATACTAAATATTTGATAGATGTCCTGAAGACAAATGTTGTGTGCTAAAAAGAGTCATAGTTTAGCAAAGATTAAGACAGAGCTGAATCCCTAGCCTATTAGTTGTGAGCTGAGCAGATTATAGGGGTGTATCCATCCCTTCAGGGAAGTCTAACTGGTACGATGTAATTTACTTTGGGTTTTCAATATCTTTTGGTTACTCATCTCCTAAAAGGATAACTTTGAAAGCAAATTGCAAAAGCAACCATATTAGACCCTTCTGATGAAGAATTAGAAAAACAGATCAATATAAGCTGAAGTGTGTATTTTTCTAAATCAGTATTAACATGGCAACCAGAAGGTGATTTATATGTTTAAAATACAAATTAATCACGAATAGTTTTTATATCATACTCTGCAGTTAAAATATTCAGGAGTTGTAATTCCGGAAAAATATTCTCAGTGCACTGTAACCTAATGATCATAGTATCTGACCACCAGCATACGGACCTCCTCCTGCAGCCTGGTGTCCTGTGTGTAAAAGAGGTGCATGCAAACGCCATGAGTTTACAAAGTGTAATAAATCCGGCAATTATGAGACATACCAAATTAGCTCCCATGAACCAAAAGGCATTCTTAGGCACCGTAGGTATCCTTCCCACACATGGATGCAATGGATGGAGGGCAAGAGGGTGCCTCTCCGCCGCAGTCTTTCAGTTCTCGTCCTTTCTCCTGGGTGACAATTCTATAGTGTAAGCATCTATCTACTAAGTACTGAACTAAAACCTCCTATCCATTTTGCATAGAGCACTGGACAGCCATTAAAATAGAAATAATATTTTCTCCTTCCTGATGCAGAGAAGATTTAAATTGGTATCCTGGAGGTAAAAGGGCCTACATAGCGCATCGCCCAGTGCCCAGGCTGTAGGGGATTTTAATTTCTTTTTACACAGTTACAAGAACATGACTTTTCCAATTCTGGGGAATATAGTCATTCAACATATTTTATTTGAATATTTAAGTGCTTGTACAAATCATGATCTTTAAATTATTCTAATTTTTACGGATCCGTTTTAAATATCAATCATTTAAGTTCTGAGCAAAATGGTATATAGGTGAGCATGTGTGCTTATCTCTAGGTTTACTTTAATCTAATAGGTAGTGAATATTCTTATAAATACGGGGAAGTGAAGAATGAGAGCATTCAAACCAAAGTCTCTATTATTTAGGTAAGAACGTATTTACTGTCTCTCTGTTTTTCAGGTTGAGATACGTGGTTATGGTTAAAGTGTCTATTTCACATTTAGGTAACCTCAGTTTGCGTTAGCTGCATTTCTCATCTCGTGGATGAAAACATTCAGTGTTCCTCCAGTGTGTGCACACTTGGCAGGTTATTGTGCAGAATCAGTCTGTAGCTATAGTTTCGTATCTGTAGATGGGAAGATTGAACCAGACAGTCACTGAATTCCTTATCTTTAAAGTTCTGTGACTCTGTGAACTATGAGACCAAAATCTCTGCTTTTTAATGATTTGAGATGAAGTCGAATTAAAATAATTTCTTTAAAACTAGCCTTGCACTTTCAGAAATAATTCCAAATGCTATAACATCAAATCCTCCACTCTATAATTTTCTGACATGTAACAGCACTACTGCCTGCTGTACATGGGGTCCTTCTGAACTTAGCAACACGGTCCTAAGACCAGAACTTAAATACTTTACAAATTGAATTGCACTCATGTTAGAAACTGATTGATAAAATAAATTACTGTATCTTGTAGGTTAAGATTTGAGTTTTGCAATTGTAGCTGTTACAAATTACCTGAAAACCTTTTTATATTGCATTTCTTATGGCTGTATTTTACAATTGCTCTAATAAAAAATTCTATACAAAAATTGTTTGATATTAATAGCAATCATTAACAACTTGATAGATTCTTGTTAAGTATATTTGCAATACATTTAATCTTATTAAACTCAGCCTTGAGTTGTTTCTTCCAAATATTATAGGTCTTTATGAAGCTAGCAATATAAAGAAGAGATTTCAACCATTTTAGGCCAAGAATTAGGTTTAGCTTAATGGATCAATTTTTTTCTTATTAAACTGCATCTGACCAGTGCCAAGTAATACATTCAGCATTGATCTTTGTCTCACCCTGCTGTAGCTTGCGTTCCCTTTATGTACATGAAAAATAAGGTGCCAGGAATGAAAACAATGCCTGTATAATACAAATATAGAATTTTTCTCAGACTTCCATTCGGTTTATCATTTCACTTTGTTATTAATGCCTTGCCTGCTGCTTTTCAGAAATGTGTTTTTAAAAAGCACATTTATTTCCATAAAGAATGCTTTCTTCTGGTGTAATTATAAAAAACATACACCATATACTGGAGTACATCAATTGTTTCAGGGGCACAGACAAAATGTATGAGGCCTGTTCACATGTGCAAACAGTCTCTTCTAAATGCGGAGCCCTCCGGGGACTTGACCCAGTAACACCCGGGAGCTGAAGTCTACTGGTTAGAACTGGGGCTCAATTTTGCAATTATGTTTTTAGTAAAAATAGAAAGATAAATGAAAGTGGAACCAGATTTTAATAGATACAAAACAAGCACGTGACAAATTTAAAGCGACATCAGTGCTTTTTTTTTTTTGAAGTTCTCAGTCTTTGAGACACTTAAGGTCACAACAGGAGCCCCCAAGCCCCTTCATACCACTTCTCCTGTCTTTATCTACCCCCAATGAATTCTGCATACTGCTCAGGAGAATCTTATGTCATCGCCACTGCTTAGCACGTCTCGTCTAAAAGTTTCCCTTGACTCTTCACTTCCTTGAAGGACAGAATTGAAAGTCTATTCCTGGGCATGTAAAAATGGTGAATTGGCCTTCAACCTGGCTTTTTGCTCTTGTCTTGCACTTCTCCAAAAACAAACCTTGCACTACAAGAGTTTACAAATGCACCTTGCTCATTTTATTCTGCTCACCCTGTTCCCTTGGTTAAAGTGCCCTTTCCTTCCATCCTTTCTCCTTACTGCCTGTCCAATTTCTACCCATTCTTCAAGCCCCAATACTACACGTCCTGTTGCTTCATCAGGTTATCTGCTCACCTGCACAAAATGTGCCTTAATGGAAACATAGACTTAAGAGTTGAACAAGTTTTAATTTAATTATATATTTTTATCCTCACCCAAGAACATGATTATTGATTTTAGAGAGAAGGGTAGTGAGGGGGAGAGAGAGAGAGAGAAACATCAATCAGTTCCCTCTCATATGTACCCTTACTGGGGACCAAACCCACAACCTAGGTATGTACCCTGACTGGAAATCAAACCCAAAACCTTCTGCCTCATGGGACAATGCTCCCCAACCAGCTGAGCCACACTGGCCAGTGTGAGTTGAACAAACTTTTTACCACAAGGTGGCTACTTGACCTTGGGCAAATTTACTTAACCTCAATTTAGTAATCTCACTTACTCCAACTTTAAAGTGGAGATTATAATATTATTTCCATATAGTTGTAAGAATTAAGTACATTATGTATACTCTCGTATAAGCTTGGCATACAGTTGGCATCCAATAAGTAATACTAATTTTCTTTCTACCCTGAGCTCCCCTCATGTGGCACACATCATGTTATGTCAGGTTGCAATAATTTTTCTCTGTCTATATTTGTTGTCTTATCAACTGATTTTGTAGTTTTTTTTTTAATCCCATAGTGATGCTTCCATGTACTATTTTGCATTTGTCATGATGCAGAACAAAATGATCCACACATGGCAGATATTTTTTTATTAAATTTTGAAGGTTTTTTTCCCCAAACATGAAGGTAAGAGAAAAAAATATTATCTCCTTTTGATGTGATAACGTCATATCAAAGGAAGTTATCTTTGTTCAGGGAGGTCGAGCCCTCAAGTAGCCTGGAAGAGTGACAACCGATAGGAGAAGTGTGCGTTGCGGTTAGAGGGGGGATGCTCTGGAACTCAGAAATCGTCAATGATGTCTTAATTTGAGCCAGGTGGTATCCTCCATTCTGTTTTACCAGCAGCGGAGTGGTGATTTGATTTCACATTCCAGATAAGACATCTTGTATTTCAAAGTAGAATACCTGCCATGCTATCTGGAACATAGTTGTCAGGTGGGGTGCCCTGATGTCTCTCTGGCTGTGGATCAGGGTAATAATCTTTAGGAAGCTGTATTGTGTTTTCTGGGCCTTGGACCACGTGTGGTTTTCAAAGCCGTGACCTTTCCCGATGACTCAGTGGCAGTGCCTCCTATCTGGGGCTCAGACACTCCTAAGAATATAGGAAGTCCTCTTGGGCAGTTCTTAGTAACAAGTTCATGGGTGACAACAATTATTATGTATGTTGTTGTGAATTACATTCCTTAAAGATGGATTCCTTAGTGATTACAGTTTATATAAATACTAGAAGCATAAACTTATCATAATGTGATCCAAGGCAGCCAAGGTGTGAACCTGTGTTTTTGTTATAGATGCGTGAATTCAAACACACACGTATCCACACATGTATGCGTACCAATAGAGGAGTATCGAGAATGAAATACATGGCTCTGGGTGTGAGAGTGAGTGTCTAGTTCACTGCGTAACTGGCGGAGGATCCTTTCTGTCCACGAGGGGACGAGTGAAAGCGGTGGAAGTTGTGTATATGACATGAATTCCAAACAAAGCAAACACAAAAAGGATATGGTTCCTGGAGTGATGCCTACTTTAAAAACAGTGTTTATATTGCATATGTGTGATTTATGTCACATCGGCTCCCTCAATCTCTTCTAATATCTAAGTACTGATTGCATGGAAAGCCTCAGTTTTTAAACTGAAGAAAAATTAAAATATGACTTTGAAATTCCTGTTTACTACTGCTCAGGCTTCTGTCTTACAGTAAACTGCATGAGAAAAACGCTGTACAGGCTAGTGAGAGAGAAACATCTATGTCTTTGTGACATTTTGCCAGAGAAAATTGTATATACACTGAAATTTCAGCTAACTGGAACTCAATTCAATGGCTTTTGTTTATTAATTGTGGGTTAAAAATAAAAATAATACCTATAATGTTTCTCAAAAATTTAAACTGCCCAGATGGGACAAAAATGACAAGTGAAAGAAAGTCCCTCTTAACCGACGACTTCACTGCCCTTGGAAATTACTTTTGCCCCTTCTCTTTTCCTTTCCTTCCTTCCCTCCCACCAGCTCTCTCTTTATCCGTCTCTGTCTGTTTTCGTTCTCCTATTCAGTGATCTTGTCAGGTGGTAAAATTATGCTTTATTTTCCGAGTTATCAATCTCAGGCTACTCAGATGGTTGTCTCCTGTGAAAGGCCCATTCATCCCACACAATGACTGCCTTGCGCCTCCTCTTACTTCCCTGCATTCTGATTTTTGTCAAATGTTGTAACACATACATTCTATTCTGTAGCCATAATTAAGCCTTCTTCTTCATCTTGTTCTTTTTAACTACAGGATGATTCTACACACTTTAATTTAGTAAAACAGTATGCAAATTCTGTTCAGCGCTGTATCATGAGTTCTGGTTGGGCTTAGTGTAAACGTGGTAATGTTTCACTGAACTCCCACCACTGGAATGAGGGGCTCTGAAGATTCCACATCCAATGAATATATATTTAAATCCTGGCAGGCTTTTTTCTTAATTTCCAGGTATTTTTCCTGTTTCTTTTCATAAGCAGCCTATTCTTATTAATGGATATCACATTCTTTCAAATATCTTTGAAGATACTAATTATAATTTTTTAGTTTTCTTTTGTTTGCTGAGCAATATCTTTTCTCCACGAACTCATCCATTCTGCAATTTCTTCTTGGTTCGTTCATGCTCTGGGAACCCCTCAAATACGGTGATTCTCCATGTATATGTCCTCTGCAGTGGGTAGGTTTCCAAAGGACCCCCCACACCCTCAGATGATTGCACTATGTGCTTGCCAGGTTTTTCTGAAGGAGGTGTGGGCACCAAGCAGACAGGCACTGCAGCGACTCCCACAACTGACAAATAAGAATACTTTATTTTGGCCTTGAAGCACTTGATTCTCTCATTTCTCCTCCGTTGCAGGACAGAAGGTCTAATATTCCATCCAGCCCTGCTCTGTTTCTCTCTCAGCTCCAGTTCTCACTGGGCATACTTACCAGCCATATCACCAACTGTCTTTAGAAAGAAATTCTTGAGGTTTTTTTTTTCTTGGAGAAAACCTATTGTTTACGTCACACTGGAGGTGCAGAGTGGGGAAAGGTCTCCATGGTTTAGCTGTTCAGAATGTGATTCTTCAGTTCTCTCCCTCCTGACGGTCCCACACTCTCTGAATCCGTTGACTCCACGTGGGCTGATGTCTCCTTTGAAGTTTCGGGCACCATTTTCCTTTAGTCTTTTCTCCATTAATTTACTCCCATTTTCTGTGAATTAATTTTCTCCAACTTTATGGTTTGCTCCTGGGTTGCTTCCTTATTTACCAGAACTCTTAGGGTGTTGTTATTCTTTGGAAAACAAAACAAAACAACCTTTCCTGCTATTTCAGTGGACTTGGAAAGGAAGGGAAGGTAGACAAGAGTACTTGTTTGCTTTCTTGAACTAGAATCAAGATCAAGGGCTGACCTGACAGAATTATGCTTTACAGAGATGACTCTGCCAGTACATGGAGGGTAGAAAGGGGAGAAACTGAGGCAGATAGAATAATTAGGAGGGTTGTATACCAGCTTGGGTGCAAGATGATAAAAGTTTCAACTGGGACAATTACAGCGATAAAAAAAAGTTGAAACTGTATTGGATATTTTAAAAAGTACTTTTAATTATAGGAACCATAAGAAAATAATGCTATGTATTAAAACAAAAAATTCAAGGGATGTCCTGGGAGCAGTCACATCTTAAACATTTATGTGTACTGTCCTGGACAATGGGAGATGACATTTGAAGTAATGATCCTGAGGTTGTACAAGATCCTTTGTTATGAAAACAAGAATTCATTATGCTAACTAGACTATATTTTCTAGTACAGGTCTAAAGAATACTTTAACTAGGGCTAAAAGAATAAGGTTTTAAAATAATAAAGCCTTTCTTTAACTAGCCTTCAAGAATCCAGGGACATTCACATCTGTCTTTTGTTTGCTTATTTTTTTAAATTTTAAGTCAGGAAGGCAGTGTGATGAAAATTCTACCTTTATTCAGTTATATAAATAAAGTGTATTTTAGAGACTTAAGAATTATCTTGCTTTTGAGGTAGAACAAGTAAAACTAGATTAGCAAGACTGCAAGGTGACAATTTATTTCTGTTTTCAGTAGTGGTCTGTGTTTCTCCTTGTATTGGGAAAAGAATCCAAACAAATTCTTAAATTTTTTTTCTAGTTTCTTTGATGGTGTTAGCATATGTGTTCATATTTTAATGTGTTATATAAACTTCGAGCATTAGAAGAGCAGTAAGACGATGAGCTCAGATCATATTTAGAACAATTACCATGATCATCTAGTAGAAAGAAAAATAGAATAATCTCACATATTGTGGGTCTATTAAAAATGCAACTTTGTCAAGGAAATTTTTTATTTCCATAATAATTCAGTAGTTACTCCATCACAGTATAAAATGGTATGGGCACAGTTATCAACTACATTCCTGGTGAAATATATGTTCACTCCATTTACAGATGTGCACTTTATAATTTCTTGTGTTCATAATTTGCTTACTGCCACACGATTTCCTTTTCTCCTAGTAACAAAATAAGTGCAAAATGATCTATGATACTTTTGAATCCTTTTCCTTTCTTTTATTAGATCATTAAGAATATTCTAATAGACTCTTTTCTTATAAAAAAACCTATTTCCATAGATTTCTCTGAATTGTTGGGGAATGTTTACTTTCATTTACTCATCTCTTTCTGTTTTTCCTGCCTCTTTGTGTTTATTTTAGTCAATAAATAGATGAAAAGAAAATGCCTGCATAACAAAATGCAAAGTGTATTTTTGTTTGCTGGTTGATAAATTATTTAGAAAAGATGTAGAGGATGACAAAAATATAACCTGAATTTGCAAAGAACTTTTTAAAAGTTTCTAAAGCAGCACAGGCACACTGTGTCCTATTCTGGCTTCTTAGTGGTCCTATGAGTTAGTGGGCCAGGTATTATGTGTATATTCCTAGGATGGCGATTAAAAGGCTCATCTACAGAGAGTTCCAATGACTCATTCAAAACTGATTGCAGTACAGACAAGTCTTGATACATATCTCCTACTTCTTATTTTGGGAATCACTACTATGAATAAAGCACAAAAGCAGAGTCTATAGCTGGCAATAAATGAACAAAGAAATACATAAATATTTATTCTTTTCAGCAATCTTCTGAATTGATACTAAGCCCCAGTATCATTATATTGATTGTACAGATATGTTGATTGGCAGTTGACACTGATTATTTTAAATGACAAAAGTAAACAGATTGTGTTATTTTTCATGACGCATGCAAATGCATGACTGGTATTATAGAGTCCAGAAACTGAAGAGAGGCCTTTGTGAGGACTTTGTCCCCCTTCCTGATTTTAAACATGAAGAGACCAAGGCTTGAAAAGGCCCATTGACGTATCCGGGATCACACTGTTATTAGCCTTAGATTCACCAACACAAATTTAGGGTATTTCCAGCCTAGGAGTCAGATCTTTTTCTCAGTAGTATCTTTCTATAATTATTTCCCAAATCATGAAAAAACTGGAGCTCTTTACCAGGAAATTTCTAGCAATACTAAGCCATTAATGAGATGTGAATATGATAGGATTTCTGAACTGTGTTTCTAAAAAAGACAAAATCAAGTTGGAGGAGGTAGAAGAAAATAGATGAAAAGGTCTCCTAGGCCCTCCAGGGACCGCCAACTGTATCATCAAGAGCTCGTGAGAACTGCAGACTCTCTAGCTCCAGGCCACACATATGATCTCATAGGATTTTTTTGCACATTATAGTTGGGAAACACTGCTCTAGATTAACGGAATAAGAATAGTAAATGTGCCCCGGCTGGTGTAGCTCGGCGGACTGAGTGCAGGCCTGTGACCCAGATGGTCACCGGTTCAATTCCAGGTCAGGGCACCTGCCTGGGTTGCAGGCCAGGTCCCCAGTTGGGGGGCATGTGAGAGGCAACCACACATTGATGTTTCTCTCCCTTTCTTTCTCCTCCCCTTCCCTTCTCTCTAGAAATAAATAAAATCTTAAAAAAAAAAGAATAGTAAATGTTTTGTTTGCCCTATCCCAACAATTTTTTTTTCAAATGCAAAAATGTCTTTAAGTAACACATTGTCAAGATTTGGCTTTCTGAAAAAATGGAAGAGGCTGTTTAGCATGTACAAATTATTCTATGACACATTAGAAACTTTTGTAAGAAATTTTTACCTCAGAATTGTAAAATGCTGTATTTAAAAATTGTTTTCTACATATCAGTTACCAGAAGTATATACAGTATCAATCTATGAAATAAGAAGTGAACTAATGTATTTTATTATAGACACATTTTCATGATGTGAAGAAATCCTCTGTTGTTTTACCTACAGAGGTTTTTGGTTTTACCATAATTTTGTATAAAGCTTAGTTTTATAGGTTCAATCTGAGTTTTTGAGATTATAGTGCAAAAAGGCTCAAAAAAGCATCAATTTTGAATCTAAAATTTTAGAGACAAATGAAGGCAATCTGAAATTAATGATATATCTGTATGTAAGCAAATGACCTCCATTGACAAAACATTTACCTTAATGAAATGTAGGTTACTGATACTGGACTTTCAAATAAACACTGTTTGCCCAATATTTATAGAATATTTTTCACAAAATGCAAATTCAGAGGAGCCTAAACTAATGAAAGAACAGTGTGATATTTTTTGTGGTACTGATTTTATCGTTTCCCTCTTTTGTAACTAGGTTTTCAGGGTATAAGTCGGGGTGGGGGCAGACAGGACCTGACTGCAGTTTTAGGGGATGAATAGGGTTTGAATAAGTGGACAGGCCTGGAAAGGATCCAGCTTTTGTGGACCCTGAAGCGTGAACACTGTCGGATCTTTTCTAAAGATAGACAGTGCAAATTATAAATACAAAATTGGGTATAAAGCTTGTTAGGAGCCCATGAAAATATTCCCAGGTATATCTGCCTGAGCTAAGGCATTCTGAATGGGTGGAAAATTATGAACAAAGAAGCAGGGGTCAAAACACATCGGTGGATATAAAGCTATCCATACAGAAGACCGAAGAGGAATTTGTCCAATCCACTGTCACTGTTCCAGGAAGAGAAATTTTCCAGAGCTGAAGAAAGTGTAAAACATGGAGAATCATTCTCCTCACCATCACTGCAATGAGCAGCACCCATTCCTCATGCTTTGCCCGCACCTGCAGCTGTTCCCCTGCTCGTGGGTCCTTCTCAGGGTTTGGAACTGATGAGTTGTCTGGCTTTTTTCAAATATGACTAAGTTCCAGGTTGGAGAAGCAGCTCAAAAATCAACCCTGGCTCTGATAGTGAGGTGACAGATTTCCTGTGAGCATGGGGGTAACTCTGTTTGTTTTACCCCAGTTTCAAAATAAAAGTATGAGAAGTGAGAGAAATATTTTTAGTGGAAATAGAGGACTACGTATGCATTTAAAGTAGCCTGTGCTTCTTTCATTACTATTTATGTAAATGGGTTGTTTTTTCCCTGTGTCTGGGCAGCAACATCATGTGTGGGTTCCTAGATTCTGACTGACGGAAAGCATTTCAGACCTTTGCTCCATCCAATACTTCATAATATTCCCTTCAACTCATTTGGATTCTTAAAAATTATTTTTTATTTATTTAAAAATTAGACGACACTTTGAAGAATTGCCAGATAATTGAGTTTAAAAAAAAATAGCGATCCTAGAAATGTTTGGGGATCTGTAGACTAAAGAGATAAATTAATGAATGTGTTTAGGATGTGCCAGAATAATAAAGTTCTAAAAACTACTGGCTGAGAAAATTCACTACTTCTAAATCCCAGAGGGCAAATCATGTCTCTTTTATTCATCACAGTCTTGGGAGCTCCTAATTTTAAACTAGTGTGTAGGTGTCTCTCTGCGTACAATAGAACAAGTGAATCAATAAGAGATGAATAGTTTGGGAAGATTTCAACTGCTTCTGCACCTACTTTCATTACACACAGGGCACAGATGCATCAAGGTCAAGAGTTACTTATAGACACTGTGATTTGGGTCCAAGAGAAGCTTTCTCTCGAGTGGCATTCTCTTGAAATGTATTTGCAAACACACAGCAATTTAGACTAACAAAGGCAATCCACTTTACTAATATATTTGCAGTAGCAGAAGAGATGCTCAAATTCAGGACTCAAATGCAAAGCCAAAGGAGAGACTGGAATTTAAAAATCCAAACAAAACAAACCCTCACTCACCAATTTGTATGGTTTCCCTAGTCTTTACTCCCCTTGGATTTCCCTCATTCCAATACATTTACTGCTCTATCTAGTTAAATCCCAAATTACCACTTCAATTTATCAGCCAGGCACGGTCTCACAGAACAGATACTAATCCCAGTGTCAGCATCACTCTACAAGGGCTCCTCCCGATTTAACTTGGTACTGAGTTGCCCTGGATACAGCTCCCTGCCTAACTAGGTGGCCCTCACAAGGGGGCGCTTCCAGCCCGCAGGCAATGCAAATGAATACAGGAAATATTACATTAATTTCTAAGCACTTCAAATAAGAGTTGGAATGAATCCCTCACTAAATTGGTAGGGAGCAGTTAGGTGACTGCCTTGGCTCTCCTGGGTAAGGTGCCTCCCTGCTGATGGACAGCTTGTCCGAGTTTGAGCAGAGGAAAAAGCTGAGTTTAAACTTTGCTCCCACCAATATGGCTTTCACTTGAGCAAGGACAAGTATCCTATAGTTGCTCAAGTGTATTTTCTCTAGTGCTGCTGTATTTTACACACACCAAATTAGAATCACTTACACGTATCTGTGTATGTGTATAGATGGGTGGATGGGTATGTCTCCATAGGAATTTTAATATGCTTGGGTGCCTGGGTTTGGGAAGGGCTTGGTGGACAGCAGATTTGTTAGGGACACCCTCTGCCTATCCCAATCGTATTGTCCCACAATCCCATATGTCTGCCTCCATGAAACAGACATTTGTGTTTATTGGAACCACTGTGATGCTTATTAAGAGGCAGGAGAGTATAGTCTGTAGAGAGTATAGTCCTCCAGGCTAAAACCACCTAGGTTAAAATCCCAACTCTGCCCCTTATTATTTGTGTGTTCCTGGACAAATTTCTGAATCCTTCTGTGCCTCTGTTTCTTCATCTGGTAAAAGGAAATAATGATAGTAACGCATGATTAGGAGATTTGTGATGATTAAATGAGATAGAACAGTGCATAGTTACATTGTATGTAACAAATACTCAATAAATGTTAGCTATTATTTTCTTAGGATATTATCAGGAAGCAATAGAATATTTTATATAGTTACTTACAAAACTGAGGTTTAGTCTAGTTCCCTAACTTGCCTAAAGGCCAGTAAGGGTGGAACAGGGAACCACATCCCTGGTCTGTCTGACACAATCCTTTCATTCTCACCCACCTACTTGCTGACCATTGCTTTTGCCTGTGTACTAGTAATGCCTGTGTATTGGTAATGCCTGTCTTCTTAGCCCAGACCCTACCTTATGCTTTGAGGCTCTGTCTGGCAATACGGAGCCTAGAGATTGCATAATAAAGATATATTGGTAGATTTCTTTGTCTTAGCATGTCCCTGCCTACGATGCTGCTGACCACTTCTTCAACTTCTACTTGAAAATTCACTTAATACCTGTTATAAAACATTTCTTTTTCAGAAGCCATCTTAACGCCTACCTTTTTCTCCATTTTGCGTAGCTCTCTTATATTCAGCTTGTTGAGACTGCTTTCTAATTGCTTATAGCGTGGCCAAGTAAGTTTTAAGTTGCATTTTTTTCATATTCCTCCTGAATTTCTCTTGCACTTCAAGGAATGGTAAATAATTGTGTACATGACAGAGATTCCACATACAAGCAAACTGCATTATCAAAGGAGCCACTTGCATTTTTATTGGATGGTGTTTGGCTCTCCAATGGTTTGAAGAAATGTGATGGTGAGTAAAGTGTGTAAAATCAACAATTACCTCCAGGTCGCTTTTGTCTTATTGGTTCTTATTGTTGCAATCGATACTATGGACCAATTCTCTCTCCTCGAAGCTCCTTTTCCCTTGAACTTCAGTGACACCAGACTGTATGGGTTTCTCCTGCCTCTACGAATCCTCTTGGATACACTCCTTCTACCAGAGGGAGCCATTTCTCAGGGCTCCCACTTTGGTCTGCTCCTCCTCTGCCTCTAGCACTGCTGCCCAACTACTCTCGTTCACATCCGTGACCCTCTCCCCAAACTGCAACCCTGTGTGTCTTTTGAGCACCAAACCTTTGTACCCAAGTGACTGCCAGATAGTTCTCCCATCTCTCACCATGCCACGAAACCATCATGTCCAAGCAAAGCTGAACGAATATCCACACAACATAAATCCAATTATGCCTCTTGCATGGCAAAACGACTATTCTCCAGTGGCAAGCATCCCCCTCATCGTCAGGGCAGAGGCAGCCAGCAAGCCCCGAGCACCGTAGCGTGTTCACAGGGAATGCACGCAGATCAAGGCCTGGCGCCTGCCCGTTCTGCCAGCCTTTATGTACTGCACTTCACACGTTTTCTCTTTCTGCAATTCAGACAACTGGCCTGACCTTGATCAAGCACCGTTCTTTTCCTCTCACATGGTGTGACTGGTGGAATGTAGGGCAGTTATTAAGCATGTGGACTCCTGAAGCCTGACAAAGTTGAAATCCAGGTTCTGTGTGACCTTAGGCAAATTACCTCACCTCTCTGATTCTTGCTTTCCCCCACTATAAAGAGAAATATTATAGTATCTACTATATAGGCTAGTTAAAATGGGTGAAGCAGAGAGGATAGCATGTGCTCAATATAAAGTAGCTGTTTTTATTGTTCTCGCACATTCTTTAGTGCCTGGACTGCTATTCTCCTACTGCCACTGTAGTTAATGTCTTCTTTGTCTTTAAAACTTTGCTTGCATTGCATATCCCCAAAAGTTCTCTGACCCTCTCCTCTGGGCTTCCACTGCACCCTGTGACTATCCCTATCACTGTGCTTACCTTAGTTTCGTGTAGCTGTTTACCTGGTTTGAGCTCTTTTTATGTCTGTCTTCTGTGCCAAGTTCTAAATGCTGTCTACAGTTAATTGCTGAGTGGTTTGTTTAAGAATGTAAGTCAGTGTTTAAAGAAGACTTGAGCTTGAGCCTGGGAGTTAACTACTTACTTGCTCTGTGACTTTGGGCAAGAGAAAGTGAGTTTTCTCCCAGGGTTGTTGGAATTATTAAATGTATGTGATTATGCTTTAAGCACTCTGAAAATATTAATTATCTGAACAGCTGAAGATAGAAGTGGCATTTCCAGATTTTACCTTGATGTATAAAAGCCATTTACCTTTGTTGTTCAGCTGGGTAGATAGTTATCCTCAATTACATTTCCTCTGAGATATCACAGCACAGCCACTTTGGCTGGGAGACACCATGGAATAGAGGAAAGAATGCTGGCCAGGGCAGGAAACCTACTTCTGCTCTCTATTAGCTCCTGACTGCTGTGGGGAAGAAGGTGGCCTGTCTGCAACCCAATGTCCTTATCTGTGACAGAGGACTAGTACAATTTCTTAGCTTCCTCCTAGCAATTATAGTCTAAGATTTGCATCATCTGAATGAATTCTGTAGTGATGATTCCACTCATAGTGATAAAATTCTTAAATTCTCATCCTCCCTCCTTTCCTACCAGGAAACAAACACATCAACCTAGCTACAAAGTGGTTTATTCCAAATATTTTGAAATGTTTTCCAGATCGTTTCAAAAGCACTTATTTGTGTGGCATGGGGCTGCCTGGTGAAAGAGAACTTTTAGAAAGTAATGCTCAATTCTGCCGCCAGAGAAGGGGGTGGGGTGGGAAGGAGATGGCAACGAATGAGCCGCCTCTGGTCTTTCAAAGACAGATAACGGAGATATTTGAATAAGCCAGCCACCCAACATTTTTCAGGTTTCATACCATGACAGGAAAGCACATCGTAAGGTCTGCTGTAGATATATCCAGTGGCCAGAGAACATGCAACAAAATAACGAAGACTAAGCAGTATCTATTCCAAAGCAGGCTCAAAGAAGTATATGAGAAACTTGATTAAATAAGGAAAGCTAGGCTTCAGAAGAGGAAGGTTAGCCCTGAAAAGATGATCTGGTTTTCAGAGTGCTGACTAAACCTTTACTTTGTGTGCGCGAGGCACTGTCACAGGTACTTTACCTGTATTAAATCACAACAACCCTGCACCGTAGGTACTACCAGTAGTACCCATTTACCAGATGATGAAACTGAGGCACAATGGTACAATGTCACGTAGCTAATAAAAAGGGCACATGGGATTTGAATTCAGGCAGTCTAGCTCCAGAATCTGAATCTTATCTACCATATTACAAAGCATTAAATTATTATAATTTAAATATTGAGTTTCAAGGCTTTCCTGGGGAGGGATTGGAAGCAGGAAGAGGATAACACGTTTTAAAAGAAAAATGGGGAAAGTAGAATTTCCAAAATTCTAGGGCACGGCCAAAACAGTTATTTATTTTTAAAAATCTTCAAAGTGTAGGGGACTTAATTATCCCATATCCTATATGATAACTCATATAATATATCAGCTCTGAGGAGGGGGTTAGTGCAAGATATTATGTGCAAAATAAATAACCACTTGTGTATCATGATAGTACTGACATACGGGGCCCACATTTCCTCTCTCTCAATCCTTTAATGTATGGGAGAATTCCATGCGAATGATGTTTTTGCCATTAAAATGAATGAAAAAGTATAAAAGAATGTTGAACCCCTATTTTCCACGGAGTACTATAAATACAGAAGGTTGTCAAAATTGTCAGTTGCATTTTTCTTTTTCAATTTTTAAAACTCTTAAATTTCAAATTATATCACACAATTAGTAAAAGCATATAAAACATAAAATAAAGTGCAGCTTTAATGAACCTTTACAAGTGAACATTACTGCAGCTCTCATTCTGGTCAAGAAAAGCGCTCGCCCCACAGCCCAGAAACTCACTTCCTGTCTGGCACTCCGACGACTACCCGCACCTTGCTCCTATGAAGGCAGCCACTGTCCTAATGTCAGCTCTATTTTTTATTCTCTTTTAAAATCATCAAATAGCCATCAAACCACAGAAGCCTAAAAATTGTCTTACAATTGTATACCATCAATCCATTGACTCGGTAATTTTGTAATCATAAAATCATACTGTGCAATGCTAAGTTCTTAAAAAACTACCAATGTTTCAGAGATTCAAAGGTTACACTGCTTGTTCCTCGGAACCACTGCTCTCCGGAAGGAAGAGTGGAAAAGTTAGGACTGTACCGATTAGACGCAGTTTCCATAGTCAGTTTGACAGCCATTCTACTTGTATTGCCCAAAGAACTTTGGAAATCATTTTCTCAATCCTTGTAATGAAAGTGAGGTAAATATTATTACCAACTTGCACAGGTGACCTAGTATTATTATGATTCCTTTGACAGATGAGGGAATTGGGGAGCAAAGAGGGGGGGTGACATGGTCAGAAGCACACCACCAGGAAGTAGCACTGTGACTCAAAGCTGGACCACTGCTTTCTGCCCTGTCCACTCGATCCTCTGCTTTTTTAAAAAAAATAAAATGTTTAATAGCCACCTTTTAACTTTGCAAAGTACCAAATAGTTCACTAGGTACTTTCAATTCAGCCGACTTCTTAGCAGCCCAGTAAGGCAGGTAGAGGAGGAGTTTTGAGTCTCATTTAATGAACAAAAAAAGAGGTTTAAAGATGCAAAGTGACCATATGAAGTCACAGGTCTAGGAGATGGTGAAGTCTGGTTTGAAGTCCTTTATGTGGATTTCCGAATGAGGGGGAGGAAGAGAGAGGAAAGAGGGACCACCAAAGGGTCACATCATTTTCTCCTTCGTTCTCCTTTGACCACTGCTGCCACACACAGATCCTGCCCTTGACTGCTAATGAGACTCGGGAAGAGACTGAGACCCAGTTTCTGGGAGGTGGCCCCCCACTGTGAAATGATGAGCAGTAGGATGAAATACAAAAATGGAGGAGAAATGACAAGAATGGAAAGGAATACAAAAGTGATCCTGAACTTCTAAGAGACTTAGAAGACAGGCAATGACTGAAGAGAAAGAAAATGAGTCATACTGATCTCAAGGACAGTTAGATAAAAATATTGGTTAATTTCTTTTGATAAATTTCTGAATTTTTCTCCAATTCTATTGTTTCTAATTTGGGCATATTTAGAGATGACATTTGGCCCTCTTTCATCTACCAATGACATGTGAGGACTAGAAGCATCTATGTCTAATCTCATTTTCAAGCACCCATCCTTAGTTCTCCTACCTAATGTCTCAAAGAACCATGTAAAATTCTTTCCACAAGCATTTCAGACATATCTTAATTTAATAAAATAATGAGCACGTGACTTGTAGCACTCGTAAGAGGAAAAGGAAGGTAGAACCCAAGCCAAATAATTACAGAGTATTGCAACTCTGTAGAGGTAAAGAGATTTTATGAAACAAATAAAATCGATCCACAGGGACCAAATGTTATTTCCAGTAATTTACAGCAAAAAGTTATTTACAACCAAAAAGTGGGACTGGTAGCTAATTTTAAAGTCTTTTCCTAACCACAAGTACCAGGTGATGGTGATATCAGCACATTGCCGTTCCTCTCTTAAATGTTTACTCACACACAAAACCAGCAATTAGAGAAACAGCGCCGAGCAGGGTTTTACAGTCCACTCTTTGTGTCAGAATCTGTGTTTTTTTAACACCCATTCAACCTATTTTGAGATTTTATATGCCTAGACTCTATCATAAAATTGAATTCAGATATAACCTTTGGCGGTATGCGGAGCTAATGAAGTCGCCCCAGAGGTCATTTACTTAAGCAATGAGCACTTCAAATTGATCATGATCAGTTAAACCATCTATTCCAGGTAATGATTTCTTCTCTCTGCCTTTCGTTTTTTTCTTTTTGTATGTATTCAAGTGCTAGATTAGAAGATCAGCTTGTCCCTGGTGTTTAATATCCAATTTTCTACCAATCAGAACACACGATATGCTCTGTTAGATTTATGATACTCTTAAAATGAGTTTTATTTTACAAGTCAAGGTACAATCACCAGTTTTGTTGACAGATTATTACCAGCCATGTAAAACCTTAGATAAAAGCCAGAAAGGAGATAAATCTGTATATCTCACATCTAATAATTAGATAGTGTGGGAAAGTTTGAAATATGTAAGGATATGGATATAGGCATATATGTGAAAAGAAAGGACACTTTCAATTTCAATATTTTCAGCTGCGTTTTTAAGATCAATTTTTTTCTTATCTCTCTGATAACATTTGGTAAGTCAGACTTTGTGTAATAATATTACATGTCATCTTTACCTCACTCGAATGAAAATCATATCAGTAAACTTAAAGGGCCAAATTTACATACTGTCATTAGTTATATATTACAATTTATTTTAAAATTTCTAAAAAATCATGTGACAAAATGTTAGCATTGTAGCTAAACGTTTGACTTTAGATCATTCTAAGAATAACAATTATTTCATTATGTGGATATGTGCTAACATCTAATCTTTATTTTTTTTTTTGTTTGGGACCAGTTCACCACATCCAGTCCCTTCCCTAGAATATGAGCAAGGAAAATAAGAGGATTAGAAATGTAAAGCATCAATTTTGTCACCTTGTCAGCAACCCTGGCAAAGCAGCTGATGGTTGCTAAAGTTGAAGAGAATTATTGAGATGAGAGAATTATTGAAATGAGACTATAGTTTTAATTTCTTTTCCTGTTATGAACTCCATCGCAATGCACGAAGTAGCATCTATTGTTGGGGACAGAGATGAGAAGAGGAAACTGAAGTTAAATATATAATGGTATATCCCCCAGAACTGCAAAGATATGGTTTATGTAGCTCTCAGATTCTGAATACATGATTTTTAGGGCCATCCACTATTCTTTCACCAGCGCAAGAACTCTGTTTTCTAGTTACCAGAAAGCCTTTCTGTCTTGAAACAAGACTTCCTTTTTGATTTAAATATTAATATTATCAACATGAAGATATTGTTTTGGTATTTTTTTCTTGCATCACTCAGGTCATTTATTTTATATCCCACATCCAATAAATAAGCAAATTCTGTTTGCTTTATTTTCAAAATGTGTCCCGAATCCAAATGTTTATTATCACTTTCTCGCCAAGTCACCACTCCTCCCCCCCGAGACCCCCAGCAGGAGATCCTAACAGGACTCCCTGCTGTCACTCTGGCCCCTGATGGTCTACTTTTCACAAAACAGAAATTCTTTCAAAATTTAAATTAGATCATGTCACTCTTCTGCTCCATCACACTTAGAACAAAATGCTAAGTAAGCTCTCACTGTGACCTGCGAGGCCCTGCATTATCTGGCCCTAGGCTTCCTGTTTCTCACCCATTTTCTGTGTCCCAGCCACATGGGCCCCATTGCAGCTGGACGGACGAGCAAGCTGTCTTCTCAGCCCCTTTCCTCTTGCAGTCACCTCTACCAGGTAGGCCCTGCCCCCAAATACACATGGTTTGCGCCTTCGCCTTATCTATCTAGGTTGCCTCTCAAATATCAGCTCCTCAGAAAAGCCCTCTCTGACCACCTATCTCAAGCAGGTCTAACCCTACCTGTTACTCTGCACTCTGACTTTACATTAGTTTTCGTCCAATCACCTACTGCTATCTAAAATAGTATTATTGATCAATTGGTTGATTGCTTAACTCTCTGGTCGTCCCAGTATGTCTGACTGTCTCAGAATATGAACTCATATAAGTCTAGGACTTCTTTCTTTCTTGGGCATTACACTTTTTTTTTCTGTTTATTTGTGATATTTAAGGGCATACAGTATTTCTTTTACTTCCTGTACTGCTGTTGCTTTTCATGTTCCTGTGATAACACTATTTTCAGCTCTAGGACAAGACACATCAGATACTGTCCTGGAGAAGGCGAAGGGCCCTGAAATGTAATAGATCCTCATGAGTCACTGTAAATAGGGAGTTCTGTGATGATTATTTAGAGTGTAATACATATTATTATGTAAATAGTCTAAACATGGCACCTTCTTTGATAAAAACCGTCTGTAGCGCATTTTGGGGGAAGGTTTCGTCCCCCCAGACAGAATGATCCGTGAAGAAAGTTATGTCCCATTTGGGGGTGTGGCGCTTCCATAATCCCGTGGTCTTTCCCAAGAGAAGAAGGTCACCTGGAGCTTCTGGAAACAGGCACACTTTCAAAAAAAGTATTTCACATGACAAAAATAAAACCCCTCTTTTCCTGTGCTTAGCATGTATCCTTCTGCCTTTCTTGAAGATGTTCATCATTGATACCAACTGTCACTTTGACTACTGGCTTCGAGAGACCCATATAAAGAGGTCTTAACTCCTGAAGTGGGAGGCTGGGATGGGGAGCCGAGGGCAGGGGGCGGGGAGCCCTGCGGCAGCAGCCAATGAGACAGGGTGGCATGTGGAGTCAGCAGTACATTTTTCTTTGAGAACTTTAGTGTAGATGGCTTTAAATTAAATATTAACATTTGAAAAAAATGAGATCTGGGCTGCCTGTCACTGCGCAGAGGAGACCTAAATTGGGCTGTGGCCCTGAGGTCCCAGCGCCACGGCAGAGACCGCGCACTGAGAGAGGGGCGAAGGATTCGTCTGCAGGGGGAGGTGGGCTGGCAACTTCATTTTCCTCTGACATATTTTGTTGGCTGATTAATAGGCTGACACTAATTTAGGTCTCAGAAGACTGGATCGTTCTGTAATGGGATAGTGAAGGAGATGGGGGGTGTGTGGGGGGGAGAGGGGAAATAACAGGATGTGAGATGTCTCAGAATTTGGGCCTAGGGAAACCCAGGGCATATTTTAAAGACCTTACCCGCTGGCAAGTTGAGAATGAAAAAGCAAGTGCCTTAAACAATTAATTTTGCTAATCATGCCATCTAAATTGTCACACTGAAGTATCTCAGTGTTGACCTGTTTAGACAATGTGCCTTTATCCACAGGGGACTAGTTTCAGTAGATCATGCTTAAGTTAGCTAATTAATATCAAAAGCAGTGTGGAATTGACTAACAGGTAATTTAATCAAAAGATAATTAAAACTATTGAAATTTATAAATTATTATTTAATTAATATTAGTTAATATTATAATTTTCAAAGTCTGAATTATGCTGATTAAAGGGTTCTCTCATAAATATCACTGAAAATTAATTACAAATTAATATAATCTGCTGAACATCCTCTTAATGGACTTCCAGCTATTCTTGACTTTTGCAATAAATAAACATTAGACCCCATACTGCATCCCATCTTCCTGAACATATTAGGTATTCTGAAATATTGAGGCCATTAACTCCTTGGATTTCTAAGGAAATCTGTACATATAATAGCACCTTTAATAGCAGAAAGGTTGATTGTTTTGTTAGGGTATGAGGCTCTGGAGAAGCTTCCAGAAGACAGTTGAGCTGCAGGTTGCAGGAGACCAGTTCTGATAGGGAATATTGCCCTGCGCCTTTGCTTTTCCTGTACTTCGTCATGATCCCTGCCAATGGGTGACGTCATTAGGAATGCTGAGACAGGATGCAGGTACGATTGCGGGGCCTGTGAAAAACCAGCCCTGGTCGAAGAAACCCAACAGGCTCTGTTAGGGCTGGATTATATTTGCAGGGACTACAGAGAAATACAGGAGATGTCGGGAGTGGAGGGGTGGGTGAGTGGGACGAGATATTTTCTCCCCTCTTATCTACCACAGGAACACTAACAACACATCCAGAGAAAATGGTCTTCATATTAGATGAGGGGGTGAGCGATATTTCTGTGCTGAAATGGGCGAACACACTCAAGAGCCTTGGAACCCTGGAGAGACAAATCTTTATTGGTGCTTCTCCCAGTATTTAATTTTTGACTGTTAAGGGACCTAGAAAGAGGAAATGGAAACCAGAAAGCTGAGCCAAAAGGAACTCTCTCTGGTCATTGAGGATTTGTGCTATTAACCTTTCCTAATAAACGGAGAACATAGGGCCTTCGCCCTCCTCCCGTCCCCAGAGTGTAGCAGCTAGCACTCGGGGAGTGCCCTGTAAATACAAAACGACCTCTCTGCCTATATTTATGAGGCAGTTAGATGCTGAATGGGTTGTCACATAACCTAATACTACATATAGAAGCCCCTGGCTGAAATGTATATGCAGTAGAGACAGATTTACAGCCGCCTTGAGTTTCCCTGTGAATTTCCAAGATTTATCTAAGCTTAAGGTCTCAATCTTAGTTTATGCTGCAGAGCATTCCTCAGAATTCACGCTAGAGCAGGATCTTGGGGCTGGTGCCGAATTTCCTTTGATGAACATATGCTTTTGGTCTCCTGTTTTCTCTGGAGGCTGTGACTGAAACGGAGGGTTATGGTCCTCATTTTGTTTTAGCCATTTAACGGTGGACCACTATCAAAAATGCTTTCTCTTAATTGGAGCATTTTGGGAAAACTAATGAAGGAAAAATTGTGTCCCTTAAAAACTGAATCACAGCTGTAGTAGCAGATAAGACTGACATATTCAGTTCTTAGAAAGAAGCAATCAATGTTGAATGCGTCAGGTGAGTTCATTTCTCGAGCTCAGCTTTAATAGCTTATAAAGAAGATTGATTAAGTTCTTGTCTGATAGATCAATAGTAGAATGAAACTGTGCTTCCCTCTTTCCCTTCTTAAGTGTGGATTCCCAATATGCTTAGAGGCAAAGGAAAGGCAAACATTTGTGCACTGTTTTTCTACTTTAACTTATTAATGGCAGCTATTATGAACAAGCACAATATTTTTAAGTTGCCTAGATTGCTTTATTTTATATTAAACATTTGAGAAACTTCATTAATTCATCTGACAAATAAGTCTGTTTCTTGCTGCACCTACAAACGATTCTGGTCTAGATAAAGGTAAAGGATAACATTGAACTTAACGTTAACTTAAGGAAACTTCATGGATTTATGCTTTGAGATTTCAAATCTGCTGTCTGTTCTCTTCTGTGGAGTGGATATTAGCTTGTAAGTGTATGATAACTGTGTCTTCTCTGTTAGAATATTTGACTAGAAGAGAAAGATGACCATAAAACCTATTTTGTAATTTCGTGGATGCTTTTATTTCAGTTCATTTGATCATTGTATCATCATGTTTTAATCACTGTGAATTAAAATATGAACAGTGATCATGGGTTTAATATTTAAAAGCCAGTGTTTTGTGATTATAGGCCGACATTTTCTCTGCTTAAAAAGCTTTATTTAAATGCTAGTACGAGGGTGGATCTTTGTTTAATGTTCTTATCCCAATCACCACCCTCCCCCCCCCCACACACAAAAACTAAAGAGAGTGGGAGGAAACTTTTTCAAGGTCATAGATATGTTAATGGCATAGAGTGTGGTGATAGTTTCATGGGTAAAAACTTGAAATTCATCAAGTTGTACACATTAAATATGCACAGCTTTTTGTATATCAAAAAAAGATATAAATTGACTTTTTTAACAACTGGCAAAATATTCTACATGGTGCATGGGTATTTCTCAAGCTATCAGAGGTTTTTTTTTGTCAAAACATACTTGCTTACACTACAAAGGGAGTCTTTTCAGGAACACCTGTAATCTTTTTTAATGTAAACATTTTATAACTCCTCTTATTATCCTGAGACAAAATTTATATTTAATATAACTTACTGCACACATACATTTTTAAATAACCAACATAATTCCCTAGATGTAACGTGAAGGGGAAGGAAAAGGAGCATGATTTCCATGAAACAATAGGTATCTTAGGATGTGAAGACTTGGCGGGACTAGACACCAAGACGGAGCCCAGTTGGCTGAGGCGTGTATGGTCGATCACCCATTTGTGTGATTGCCATGACTGTTGGTTGCTGGTAGGCTGTTCAGACCCAGGAGTGGCTTTGTTATCTACGAAGTGCATCACTGAACAATGAATAATTCTTGGTAAGATTATGAACAAAGCAATGTATAATCTTGTTTGATCACATAGTGGTTGCATTCCCAGAAAACTTAGTGTATGTTAAATTTGTGGCAGAAATTCTTTGTGTTTATGTGTACAATGGGGGTATACCCTTAGCTCAAATAACTGTAGGTGGGTTTTTCAACTTATTGAATGTGTTACAAAACAATAGAAAATTATTCAGCATGAAGGTTAGTACTTCGTTAGATATTGGATTGACTGACTCATTGCAGCATATTTAGCCTCCCTGGTCTCTCTACCCACTAAGTGCCAAAAGGACCCTCTTCATCATTACAACTACCAAAAATGTCCCTGCGTTTTCCAAAATGACAACTAGGACTTTCCATTGAGAACTACATGATTAGAGGTGAGTGCTGCTCTATTCTATATAAGAAGAGAGATAAGTGGACCCTACTCCAAGCTAAGTGTCATTGAGTCTTTCATATTTGGGCTCAATTGCAGTAAATAGGTTAAAATCGTGTGAATATAAAATACGATCTTTATCAAAAGCTTTATTTTGGACTTGAAGGTACTTGAAATTGTAACAGATCTTCTGATGATGAGCATGAGCATGAGCATCATTTCTGGATAAGCAAATTTGGGGAGAAGGAATATTTTTGGGAGGAATTGTACTAAGAATATCCCCCCAAATTTAGCTAAGAAATTGTCATAAGCTCAACCAAAATCATTCCTTAACTGTGAAATGAAGTGAAAAGGACACTAAGACAAAAATGTACAGCATAAGGCTTGTGCTGGGGACAGAATCCCAGTCACAGTGGGGGATAAACTGGATTACTTAGGACGCAGACTCCGAGACAGTGCTACGTGAGTGGGGTGTTTGTAAGAGAATGCCCAGGAGACAGATTCCTGTGCAGTCAGGACAGAGAGGAAGGAGAGGCCAGGCTGTGACACCAGCTTGATATCTGCTTAGGATGACCTAAGAGAGAGTTCTAGAGGGAGGATGGCCTCTCAGAGTTGTACCAGGGTGGCCAGATATTTGTAGGTCTCATAGGGACCCATCATTGGATGTGGACTGCTCCAAATAAAGGAGTGAACTTCAGTAAGGCCACTGTTTGGAAGTGGGGTGATCCCTGGAAAAGCTAATTGAAGAGTGTGCTGACAGCATACCCAGCAGCTGGGCCAACAACCTGTCCTTTATTGAAGGGGGTGTGGATGGCACATCACAGTACTTACCACATAGGTAAGGTCATCTGTCCAACTGGAATCCAAAACTCCAGGCTGGCAGATACCCACGGAGTGCCTTCTGTTGGCTGGAAGGCTGTGGCACCAAGAATCTCTGGTGTAAGTCATATTAAAAGCAATATATTTGATAGTCATTATTCCAGAAAGATGTAGCTGTACTGAAAGAGGGACTGTAAGTGGAGAAGAAGAGTCCAGGACCCAGGAGTAGAATATCGGTCAGAGAACCAGGTCCAGGCCTCGGGCAGCTAAACTGAAGCTCAGGACAGGGCTCTCCAGCCCCGAAAGAAAAAAAAGGGACTAAGGAGTTAGAATGCCTTCTGGAAACTGAAGGCAGAAGGATACTCAAATGGCCTGGACAAAGATCACAGGTTTTGGGAAATAGGCCCCCTATCAATGGGAACACCCAAGGATCCTAATCTCCGGGAGGGATTTAGGCCCTATTTAGGCCCTCAGTGGTGTTTGAGTCAGGATTGGCTCAAAGTTTGCAGGCCAGGCATCACTGAAGATTTTTATCACTGTTGTGTGAGGTGAAATGGGCAACAACTAAGAGAAAGGAGAAACGCTTTATAATGTGCACAAATATAAACAGTGAAATTCATTGAGTTTTGAAGACTCAAGTTTTGGTTGTAGTAATAGTCTGAACAAAATGGCGCATCTGGGCCATTTTCAGAGGATTTGGAAAAGCCAAATAGCTCTCATCTCAAACTAGAGAAACCTGAGATCTGTGTCTTATAAGAGGAGTGACGGTGGAACAGAAAGGCAAAAGATCAAATTCCAACCTTAATGTTTTTCCTTTTGGTCGGCATGTAATCCACATTCCTCTGTGTGGAGTTTTAGATCCTGCACAATTTCGTTTCGACCCCTTGTTCTGCTAAGACTTTTCCACGTGCTAAACTCACTGCCTCCTCCAGGGCTACCTTCTCTGTGGCTCCCCTAGCTCTTCGCCTCTCCCTGCCCCTCTCATCTTTTTAAGGCTCATTTCAGATTACACCTTCTCCATGGACAAGACAACATCGGCTCTCCTGTTATCGTCCTGGCAAAGCTTAGTGGTTCCCAGTTTAGCTCCTGGATACTAGTTTTATCTTCCCAGCTAAATAGATTGCAATCCTCTTGAAAGGTTCCTGTCAGAAGTTTCTTTTGTATCCTTCCCAGTGCTCAGTGAAGGGCGGGCCACCATGTGGCTGCTGGGTAAACAGTTAAAAATTAATCGATTGGACTGACATGCAACAGCGTATTTCAATTCACGTTTCCTGAGATAATGACAGGATGTTGTTTTTTAAAATCTACTCCCAAGATGTCATGTGTTCTTACATCTGAGGGTAATGAAAATACCTCACCTCAAACCTATGGAAATATGAATTCCTATCAGTATACTCTCCTTCCTCTTTTCACAAATGTGTTTTCATTGCAGTCAAGATTTTGGGTCTCTCTGGGAATTGACTCCTGTCTTCTTCCAGTGTGGCAATGCCATCTGTGAATCTCTCTGAGAGAAGCCACCTCTCCTATGGTCGTGAACCCAGAGGGCACTGTGGTAGGTCTGGGGCAACACTAGTTATGCTCAATAGTATTTTTATTGTGTAGAATCTGTAGTTTAAGAGTAAGAGGATATCTTTTGCTCATCTCTTTTTCCATCTGCATTATTTAATTAGAGATTGCCTTGTATTATTAAGGGCCTCTTCTCTTAGATCAGATGCTATTTCTTAAAGGGAAATCCCATAAACACCTATATCCTACAAACATAATTCCCTGTATTGAGACCTTAATAATAGGAAAATTATTTTCAACTCTCTTGGATGACTCGTTCATCTTATGTAAACCAGAAATTTAAAATCTTTGATATGTTTATTAAAGTCTAAAAAGAGGAACTTGATTTTAATTCAATAAAATTGTTTAAAATATCTACCTTTTAAAGCTGTTATGTTGATCTTCACATTTTACTTTAGTTATTAATAGCATTATATGTATATATTACATGTAAATATGTAAGTATGTAATATTACCTCAAAAATTTTAAACAATGC
The DNA here is from genome assembly GCA_004027735.1 of Carollia perspicillata. Classification (NCBI taxonomy): domain Eukaryota; kingdom Metazoa; phylum Chordata; class Mammalia; order Chiroptera; family Phyllostomidae; genus Carollia; species Carollia perspicillata. The sequence goes on along the minus strand of PVKM010002179.1, from coordinate 322 downwards.
TTCTCACTCATGAAACAGATATTTATAAAGTGCCTACAGTGTGCCACTTATTTGGGTACTAGAACTACAGGATACATAAAAAATAAAAGTAAATAAAAATAAAAACAACTTGAAAAACACTCATACTGGAATCATTGATAATGTAATCCTATTGTATTTTTCTAAGCAGAGATATTTTAATACTTATTCATGTATAGCAGAAAGAGTGACTACTTTTATTTGATGGGTTTGTAATCTGCAAAGTTTATTCAGATCCCAGTAGTGGAGCCTGGCATAGTGGTGGGAAGAGTGGTGGATGTGGAGTTTTCCATGGCTTTGGGAT
>PVKM010002178.1:57189-67752 GCA_004027735.1 Carollia perspicillata | reverse complement strand
GCCCATGCTGGTCTCCAGCTCCAGCTGCTCTGATTGAAGCAGTCTGAGTGTTGCCTGGGCCCGTGGATGTTTCAAGTGCCCCGGGTCATTCCAGTGTGCAGCGGAGTGGGAGCTTGGGCTCTGTCCTCATTTCCAAACGTCAACGGGCTCAGTGGCGCCTTCAAAGCTTTGAAGAGTTCATCGACTTTTAAATAGTTTTCTTTTGTTTGAACTTAACCAGACATAACTCAGGACCCTCTCTTTCCCTCTATCCCTTCCTTCCTTTCTCTGTTAAGAATACGGAAACAGTTGAAAGATGCCCCATTGCTCCATTATCATCTCCTGCCTCTCCCTCCACTCTGTGGACCACCAGGCCCTGGCCCACCTTGGAGCCTTCGCATCTGCAGTTCCTCGGCCTGGAAGGGTCTTCCCCGTCAGCCCCGGCTCACCGCCCCCCGCTTCTGGTCGCCTGTTGGATGTTTTATGTCTCCTTTTTACGACACCGCTACTCTTTATTTTTCTCTCTAATCTGATCACCTAACAATTTAATATATTTTGCTAATTTATTTATTGTCTCCCTGTCCCCATAATACCAGCTCCAGATCAGGGCTTTTGTCTTGTTTGCAGTCATGTCCTCAGCACTTAGAACGGGGCCTGCTACACAACCGGTGCTCAATAAATGCATGTGGAATGAATGACCGAATGAGTCAATAGTATTGAGAATAAAATTACAAGCAGCTGTGTTTTATCACCCGGTTTAATAAGTAACTTAAATGCTCTAGATACTGTTGGAGGCTCCCTTGTTGATTTCCCCACTCCCTGTCCCTTTCCTACCTCCCAAGAGGTGAGCGTATTCTTATGTTGGTGGGTAGTCTGTGCCTTTGCAGGGGTTTTTATTTTATTGTTATTCATGTATCCAGGATCGTTCTGGAGTTTCAAAATTTTACATAAGCTGAATACTTTACCTAACCTTCTACAATTTGCTTTTTATACCAACATATTTTACTCACGATAACACATACAAATTTAATTGAATTATTTTAAGATTGGTATAGAATTCCACTGTATGAATATGTTATAATTTACTGATTATTTCCCCTCTAAATAGAGACCTAGGTTGTTTCCAGTTTTTGCTCTCACAAACAAAGTTGCAGTGAGTGCCCTGGGCATGTTGTCTGTACATGTGTGTGAAGAGATATTTTGTTTTAGATCTGGGGTGTGGAATGGGGGCTCTTAGGGAATGTGCATCTTCAAATTTCTCACCCAAGTGTCTGTGCCAGTCCTGCTCCCCTGTAATGATTTTTGCCTACCTGGAAGGGGACTGAGTTGATATGGTAACATTGCTTCTGGCTCACCTCTCTCTGACTCCCGGGGAGGCTGAGCTGCTTGCCACACATTTATTGGCCACTCCGGTGGACTCACACGTCAATTGTCTTTTGATGGCCTTTCTCCATCATTGTTCTGAGCTGTTTGTCTTTTCGTTACTGGCTTGCAGAAATTCTTTATATATTCTGCACACTAATCTTTTGCCTGTCATGTGCTTTGCAAACACCTCGCAGTAAATAAATGCCTTTTAGCTTTGTTTATTCTGACTTCGTTATACAAACTGTCTGCGTGTTAATGCCAGAACATTTTCCATTATGCAATATGAAGCGAATGAATGGTAGAATTTCAGGCATCAGCTTAGCAGGTGATGGAGGAAGGAAGGTGCAGTTTCTGGGGCTGGGACCTTCCCTGAAGCTCCCATCACACCACTCGCCAGTCCTATAAAATCTCCTGACTTCTGAACCCCAAAGTTTGTAAATGAGGATGGGGCTGCTTTCTGCAGGGGGCCCAGGCTGCTTTGCCATCTGAGAGGCATCCTGCGGTAGGTGCCCCATTACAGCCCACAGCCCCAGGAGCTGACTTTGCTGCAGAACCTCTGTGCCAATCGCCAAGCTGGCATTTGCTGGGCTTGCAGAGACGAACCATTTCTCCTTTTTGATACGTTTGTGCAATAATGGAAAACGGCTAGGAGGAGGGATAAAAACAAAGCTGACTTAGGGTTGTACTGGGCTGTAGAAACAGTGAACAGATCATTCCTACCACTTTCGGAGGTTCAGACAGGCTGGCCAGGGGACACGTGCCCGGGGAGACCTGTGGGTACCCCACGTCCACAGCAGGCAGGGGTTCCTGTGGCAGGCAGACGCCGGCCCAGAAGCCCTCTTCAGAACCAGAACCCTATGATGTAGGGTAGCATGTCTCATCATTTAGTTTTTGCCATGTAACAGGTTACCTCAATTCTTAGTGACTTAAAAACATAGCCATTTATTAGCTCGCCATTCTGTGGCTGACCCTTGGGGCTGGGCTCCAGGGGTTGTTCAGTTTCTTTTGATCCTGGCCGGTCTCATTCGTGTGCCTGTGGCCAGCTGTTGGCTAGCGGGGTGGCTCTGTTTCGGGGCGTTGGCTGGTTGTTTCCTGGGCACTGGTGGTGACTGCACCCCCCCATCCTCTCCTGGACTTGTTCACATGTGTTTCCAGGTTGCCTGAACCACAAAAGCGGAAGCTGCGAGGCTGAGGGACACCTGGGCTCAGGACGCCACAGCTGCCATATTCTGCAGGTCAGAGCAAGGCACAAGGCCATTCCAGACCAGGAGATGAGGAACAGGTGCCTCTTCTAGAAAGCACTGTGGCCATTTCCTCAGTCTCCCATAGAGAATTCTGAGATGCAAACTGGAATTCAAGGTGCATGTCAGACTCTTGCCCTTGACAAACTCCACTCACAGGTTTGATCGTCATCAGTAAACTGTGGAGCGTGCACAACGCAATCGTGAACCTGCGCATAGACATGCCCTCCTCTCAGCACACCGAGGGAACGTCTAGCGTCGTCGAATGGGTTGCTTTCCACCCCTGCCCTGTCCCCTCCGCATGCATATGTGCACACAGACACACAGACAAAATACACACACGGGCACACACAGAGACACAGACAGAAGTACAGACACACACACTTACAGAGACTCAGATACAGAGACACACAGAGACACATACAAACATACTAACACACAGAAACATGGGCAGACACACAGACACACACAGACACATTGTGCAGACCGTTCTGGTTGGCCGTCTGGAGAAAACAGAGGCGCTGGGCTGGGGAGATTTCGTTAGGAAAGGTTTAGGGGTGGCTCCTGGGGGAAGGAAAGGAAAATGAGTGGGAGGAAGGGTGGGAAGAGGGGAGCCCTCGCTAGTGATTTTGGGATGGAAAACGGAGTCTTTGGGGCAACTGCTGAGTGTGAGAGAACCGCGGACTGGGGATGAGAAAGGAATTTTCACGAGTGTGGCTGTGGATTAGGATGCGGGGCCTCCTCACTTCCCCAAGAGGTGCACATGCGGGGTGGACACCCTCTCCACTGCAGGACCCAACACACACCGCCACCCCCTCCCGCGCCCCCCACAACCGCACTGTGTAACCCCCCTCCCCAACCAGGAGACCACACTGTGTGAGCTCTGGCGCTTCCTGGAGCTCAGGATCCTGGCGTGTCTCTGCTGGGGTTGCCTGGGACCGCCCTCTGCTCCCAGGTGCTGCAGCAGAGGCACCTCCTACCTGCTCAGCCCCGCCCTCCCCTCGGCCATGTCATCCACCCTGGAGCTGGGTGCTCTATTGGGTCTGCCAAGCCACCCTTAGCCCGACATCCCTCTGCAGGGCCTCACGGCTGCCCTTCCCTTTGTGAAGAGGGCATCTGCGGCGTCGCTGAGGGGATGGTACCCCACGGCAGGGATGGCCTGCGTTTTGCCCACTGGTGGTGGTATGTTGTCAAAAAGCTTTCTAGTCCAAATGCTTCATTGGGTGTGTTGGATGTAGGGAGGCAGGACCAATATCGGCTGGAATTTAAGAGCTATTACTTCCAATATTTTCTAAAAACTCTGACAGTTGATATTAATACTCCTGTAATAGTGAGGAAACAGAATCACAGGTTACTCGCCACCATCACATGGCTTGCAATGGCTACAGCTGGTGTTAAAACTCAAGTTTGCTCAGTGTTCAAAGCACCTGAGGTAAATTTTTAAGGGGGCTTTGGTGGCCAGTATCTTTGCATACTTTCCCAGCACTTGGGGGTTTCCCCCTGGTGGGAGGTCCATGCTTCTTGAAGGTCAGGCCTGGAGGCTTGCTGTCCCAGCCTTCCTGGCAGCCATGGCCCTGGTGTGTGACCTTGATGCTGCCAGTCAGATGTGTGTGTGCAAAGCCTGGGCTTTCAGGTAAGTGGAATGAAAGAACGGGGGCTGCGGACCCTCTCAGGGCAGGTGACGGCAAACATGTGCGGCCAGGCGGAGGTTCCAGCAGCTGGGGAGGAGTCTGTGGCTCGAGCCCAAGTGACACTGTGGGTCTTTGCTGGAACCGTCCGTCCTCAATGGGGCTGCTGTTCCTGGCTGCACGGCCTCTGAGAGGGCATCTCTGACCCACCTGAGGATGGGGGTCCCAACATTCTTCAATAGATGCGTTTTCTGCTTTACCAGCTAAAGTGGGCTCTATTGTCCATAACCAGGAGCCCCAGCTGGCATGGCATTTTTTCAAATTGAAAATTTTAAAAACTGTGGTAAAATAAACATCACACAAAATGCACCATTTTCCTCAGTTTTGAGTGCACAACTCAGCGGCATTAAAGACATTCATAATGTCGTGCAGCCACCCCCTCCATGGGGCATGTGGCTGTAAGCCAGGTGTGTCTCATTAGCGTCTCCCAGCTCCTCTGTCAACATTAGGAATTGTTATCATTGTTTTTTATACAGATGAGAGGCCAGAGCTCAAGGAGGTGAGCGACTTACTCCAGATTACACTGTTAATAAGAGTTGTGGAAGTAGCCACGGTTATTGAGCTGATCACATGCATGTTACATGCAACCCTTTAGAGAGTCCCACAAAACAGGCATCACTATGGCTCTCATTTTACAATCAGGAAACAGGCTCAGAGAGGGCAAGGAGCTTACGAGGTCATTGGCCAGTAAGAAGCCGTAGATGTGCAACCTACCTCTGTCTGACCCTAAAGTCCTCGGTTTCTTAGGATCCCAGTTTCCTCTGGGGGTTGGAGTCCAAGTCTTCTGGCTTCCAGTCCAGAGCTGTCCCTTTACCATGAAGTGAGTTATCCCCAGGGGTGTGGGGGTGTGTGTAGTCCAGTGCTTTTATAGTTGGGCTTCTTCCTTTATCCCCACTGACCTGGGTTGGGGTGGAGGTTGAAACCCTGTTCCCTGTGTCCTGGGGACCGTGGTGCTTGGGGCATGGCTGGGTGCTCAGAAGGAGTTTCTTGAAGAGAGCGGAGCTCTGTTGGACCCTGCACAGATTCAGCCCTCCCAGCAGCCCCCCACCCCCACCACCTGGGCCAAATTATGGAGCTGAAAAGTTACCTGCTGACTTCTATGGCTAGAGTGTAGAGCATAACAAAGGGTGGTGGATCACTGAATGCAGAGGTAGCAAATAGGAACAAAAACATTGTACTTGGGTGTTCTAAGAAGACTTACAACAAAACCGAGGCAACTTCTATTCTTTGAGCACTAATTATAGGCTAGGAGCCAGTCTGAGCACTGGACATGAGTGGTTGCCAGCCCTCAGCACCACCTAACAAGTTAAAAATCTTTGGGGGCCTCATTACAAGAGCAGAGCACAATGCTCTGCCCTTACAATGCAGGCGCCCCGGTCGATCAAAAACAAGCGAAATGCCAGGTGATCATGTGAATGCCAGCAGGTCACTCTGTGTCCTCTGCTGTACAGTGGGCATAATGACCATCTCTTCAACATGGGGTTTTTGCAAGGTTTGAATGAGTTAGTACCTCTACAGCGCTGAGAACAGCACTGGCACAAAGAAAAGCTCAGCCCACATTGGCTCTCATTGTTCCCCTTGGACAGACGAGGAGACTGAGCACCAGGGAGGTTTAATAACATGAGTGAGGTCATCCAACTGACGGAGGCAGAGCTGAACTGTGAATGCAGGTTTGGTCTCGAAGCTTCTGCTCTTTCTAATCTGTTGATGGGTATTTATGGAGCTTTGATGATGTGCCCCCATCTGAGAAGACAGCAAGGGACATGGCTGATGGAGTTCTGGCTCTTCAAGAAGGAAAAGTTCCTGGCAGGAGAGAGACACTAAGCATGTGAACAAACAAAAACCAAGATCATTCCAGGTGCCCATAGAAGTGATGGAGGAGGAGGAGGAAGAGACTATATACTGAGCGAGACTGGGGCGTGTGGTCCAGGGAGAATGAAATGAGGAGGTTGTTTGGATGGAGGCCTGCGCAGGTGCGGGGAGGCAACCCCCTTACAGTTCTGGGGGAGAGTGTTCTCAGCAGGACAAATAAGTGCCCTGACCCTGGTGTGTTTGGGAAGAGAAAAGGGACCAGTGTGGAGAGGGGTGAGGGAGTGAGATGAAGGTGGAAACTTGGCAATGGCTTAACCACTCACACCTCTGAGCTCTGGCTCCTGCCTACAAAGCAGCAGGGATGTCCCTCCAATGTCTGCGTGGGGACAGCATTAGTTTGCAGGCTGTTGCTACAAAGTATCACCAACTAGGTGGCTTCAAACAACAGGACGATGTTCTCTCACTGTTCAGAAGGCTGGAAGTCAGAAATCAGTGGGTCTGCAGGGCTGTGCTCTCTCTGAGGTTCTACAGGAAGAAACTGCTCCTGCCTTTTTCTAAGACTCTGCAGTTGCCGGCACTTCTTGGTTTGTAGACACATCCCCCCTCCAAGTCTCTGCCATTGTTGTCACATGGCCATCTTCTCCTCTGCTCCTCATATGTACTTGTTTGTGTCTCTTCTCATTCACAAGTACTGGGATTTAGGAACTCCAACATGTTTTTTTGGGAGGGGGCACAGTGTAACCTGTGACAGGTACCAGAAAGCGGTAACTTCTGTGAAAGCGTCTTGCCACGTGTAGAGTGTGACGCACAGGCCAGCGCCAGGATTCTGCTGCGAGGGAAGTTGAGGAAGGAGCTGGTGAGGGACAAGCTGGTCCTGGGTTTGGGAACACCTGACATCTCACTCTGATTCTTCCACAAGGCGGTCGCATGACCTCCAACGAGTCTACGGCTTCTTTGACCTCATTCTCTCCATTTGCCAGATGAGGCCTTCAGGCTGCAGTGTGTGCCTTTGAGTTCCTGTGGGTTCGGGAACATTCCACTCTATTGACCATTATTTATAATTATTCAATCAGCTGAGTAGAAGGCAGTACAGTCAGTGCCATTTTTATTCCATCTCAAGTTCAGCCCATGAATATCAATAAAAACAGAGAAGCACCCTAATATGTAGATAATAATTGTGATTATTGATTATGTGACAGGCATTTTGTTATGTGCTCTGCAGCTATTAATTCAAAATCTCCCTACAACCCCAGGGAGGGATGTGTTCATCCCAAGGCTCATCTCCAGGGGGCGCTGTTCACGTGCGCTTCCTCTAGGATAGTGGCCCTGCAAGCGTAATAAGCTGCCCTTTCTCACGATGGAAGAGGAAGCTCAGCAAGATCGGGTAATCCCTGAATGTCTATTCATCATTAAGGGCAGAGGAGGGACTCAGACCCAGACTTCTACCTCTACCCCCTGAGCCTTTGCCAGAACATTAGCCCGCCCTCTGCAGACCAGAAAGACTTCTTCTTCCAGGGAGAGGATGTGGAACTGGGGCCGGGGATGTCTGGGTGTGTATCCCAGCCCTGTGGCTGGGTGCAGGTCATGGAACCCCTCTGTGCCTCAGTTTCCTCATCAGTGAAATGGGGACACAGTCATTCCTGCTCCACAGGCTTGAATTAAATGAGGGAATGGAGGTGGCATCCCTAGAACTGTGTATGGTACGTGCCAGTCCTGCAGTACACAGTAGGCGCGGATGGAAAACATCTCTTTTCCCAGAAGGAAATGCCGAGCACCTTCCGGAGGAGCCTGCTCCCCGGGGGCCGGTCGAGGGGGCTGGTGATCAGCACAGCCTTTTGAAGGGGGTTGTCTTTTCCAACGGAACATGACACAGCTGCAGGGAAAGTTGTTTTAATTCCACTTAGTTTGATTTATTATTGATAATGTTGGAGATAAATTAGAGTCATTAAAATAAGAGGCTGCAGTCTGCAGGCTGTTTAGAATTCCAGAGCTGTCTGCTTTGCGTTCCCCAGGACCAGAGTGACTACACGTGTGTCCGGGAGAGGAGGGGGCCCGGGGAGGTCGCAGGGGTGGGGGGGGGCAGGTGGTGGGGCAGGCCGGCCTGTCGGGGAAACCTGGGCAGGGACAGAGCAGCCGCAGACTGGGTGGCATAAACAAGGGACATTGACTTTCTGGTAGTTTTGTGGAGGCTGGGAGGACCAAGAGCAAGGTGCTGACGGATTCTTTTGCTGGTGAGAGCTCCCTTCTTGGCTTGAAGGTGGACACTTTGGCCTCACATGGCTTTTTGTCTGAGCATGTGGTGAGGGAGGAGTGGAGAGAGGGGAGGGGAGAGACACAGAGAGAAAGGGCTAGGTCTCTGGTGTCCCTTCTTATAAGAATGCTGATCTCATTGGAGGACCCCATCCTTAGACCTCATTTCACCTTAAGCACCTCCCAAAGGCTCCATCTGCAAATACAGTCACACTGGGGACCAGGGTTTCACCATATGCACGGGGGGCACAATTCAGTCCATGGCATCCTGCCTTCTGACTCCTTTGAGAGGCCTGCGATGACTGTTGGCATCGGGAGAAGGACAGCTGCCAACGCCTTCCTTTCTACATCCTCGGAAAATGTCACGAGGTTTGGTACCATCATCAACATCTCCTTTTTAAAGATGAGGTAACTGAGACACGTGGAAGGAAAGCCCTGTGCCTAAGGGCCCAGCTGGAGGAGGGCAGAGCCAGGCTGAGGACGTGGCATGCGGGGCCCTCTGTGCTGTGCATCGTACCTTCCAGTCTGCTTCACGGAGGGGCACGGTGGGAAAAGCACCAGCTTTTGAATCCAGCTTGGGCTAAACACTACCGCTGTCACTTAGAAGTGGTGAGAACTTTTGCAAGTTATTTCCTCTCTCTGAGTAGTTGTATCCCTTGTGAGGTGGCTAACACTACTGCCTTCACACAGTATTGGGATCAAATGAGATAAAATGCCATGAGTATTTAGTAGGGGACCCAGAACGTGGTAGCAAGCATTTCTACTTTGGTGCTATGTACACACCTCGAGCTCCACAGGAGGTCGGGAGGCCTTTGAACTTGCCCAGTGAACTTTGGGAGATTGTAGTCCATGTCTTAGTGAAGTTTGCTGGCCCTTCGCTAGACTCACACTGTCTCTCTCTGCTCTTAAAAGGTAGTCCCAGGAGAGGGTGTGATAACAATCATCAGGCTTAGGTATAAAAGAAAAATGATTTTTGAGGTAGTATTTGATAGGTTAAAGGCAAGTCGTGTGCTTTAATCTTTGCATAGAATAGATCCTGGGAAGGCGAAGCTGGATCTCGGGTGGCCGGTTGTCCAGGCCTTGTTGCTTGGTACCTCCTACGTGTTGGTCACTGTGCTGGGGACTGGCAGGTCAATGCAGAAATGACTGAGAGTTAGACGTTGCCCTATAGATACTAATCCCAAATTCCGCCCCATTTTCGGAGTCCTCCTTCCATGAAATGGTATCACTGCTTACCCAATTGTTCGTGTTAAAAGATCTAAGAAGCCATCTGCATGGCTAAAGAAAACAGCTTTAAAATGAAAAGAGAACCTTCTGTATGGGAAAACATATTTGCCAATGATACCTCAGACAAGGGTTTGATCTCCAAAAGATATAAAGAACTCACACGGCTCCACTCCAGGAAGACAAATGACCTAATTAAAAAATGGGCAAAAGACTCGAGCAGTCACTTCTCCAAGGAGGACATACAGAGGGTCCAGAGACAGATGAAAGGATGCTCAGTATCGCTAGCCATCAGAGAGACGCAAATTAAAACCACAGTGAGATACCACTTCACACTGGGGAGAATGGCCATCATAGACAAACCAACAAACAACAAGTGTTGGAGAGGATGTGGAGAAAAGGGAACCCTAGTGCACTGTTGGTGGGATTGCAGACTGGTGCAGCCACTGTGGAAGACAGTATGGAATTTCCTCAGAAAACCAAAAATGGAACTGCCTTTTGACCTGGCAATTCCACTGCTGGGATTATATCCTAAGAGCCCTGAAACACTAATCCAAAAGAACCTATGCACCCCAATGTTCATGGCAGCACAATTTACAACAGCCAAGTGCTGGAAGCAACCTAAGTGCCCATCAGTAAATGAATGGATTAAAAACTGTGTGGTACATTCACACAATGGAATACTACCCAGCAGAGAGAAAGAAGGAGCTCCTACCCTACACAACAGCATGGATGGAACTGGAGAGCATTATGCTAATGAAATAAGCCAGGCTGTGAGGGACAAATACCATATGATCTCACCTGTAACTGGAACCTAATCAACAAAACAAACAAGCAAGCAAAATATAACCAGAGACATTGAAATTAAGAACAATCTGACAGTAACTGGGGGGGTGGAAGGGGATAGTGGGGGAAGGGGAAAAGGGTTTTCAGGAACAACTGTGAAGGACACATGGACAAAACCAAGGGGGAGTGGAAGCAGGGGAGGGAGGTGGGGATGGCTG
>PVKM010002178.1:0-57089 GCA_004027735.1 Carollia perspicillata | reverse complement strand
CTATCAAATGGGGTTAATAGTACTAATGCTGCTAATGATAACGACTGTTGTGATACTAAATGCTCAGCGCAATCCCCGATGCTTTGTAAGGAAGTACTTTGTAGGTATTAACTTCTATCCCGATGATCAGGCCCCCGGCTGCTTCTCTGCTCTCACCTTGTATTCCTTCCCTCCTTCACGTGGCCCAGCTCTATTTTCCTTCTTCGGCCTCGAGCATGTTAAGTACGCTCCTGTGTCAGGGCCCGATTTGTACTGGCTCTTTTCTCTCTGGAATGCCCTTCCTGTCGTAGTCTTGAGGCTCCTTCCCTTAGGTCTCTGTGCAATGGTCAACACCTAAGGAGGCCTCCCCTGGTGACATCCCTGCCTATTTTTGTTTTTCCCTGCTTTCCTTTTCTTAATATTGCTAAAAGTATGTATGTATGTATGTATGTATGTATGGTTTTCTCCCTATTCTGGTTGTCTATTGATGCGTCATAAACTGTTCCAAAACTCAGTGTCTTAGGGCAACATCAATCATTTTATTATCTCTCACAGTTTCTGTGGGTCAGGAATTTAGGAAAGGCTTTACTGGGGGGTTCTGGCCTGGGGTCTCTCATGGGGTTGGCGTCAGATGGTGGCTGAGGCAGCTGGGGACTGGAGCAGGGGGTACCTGGTCTGGCATCTCTGTCTTTTCTGCTAGGCTCAGGACTTCTCCATGTGGGCTAGTGTGGGCTTCCTCGCAGCAGGGCAGCCGCAGGGTGGTCCGACCTCCTGCATGGTGGCTCCAGCACAGGTGTTACCCTGGAGCAGGAAGGGGCTGCATTGTCTTTTATGACCCAGCCTGGAGGGCACATTGTATCACTTCCTCTTCACTCTATCGACCAACCAATCACTAAAGCTGGACCAGGGTCAAGGTGAGGGATATAGACGCCACCTCTCTACAGGAAAATCATTGGAGAATTTGCAGATGTTGTCTTAAAACCACCACGCCTCCCAACTACAATAGCTATGAGCCCCATAGAGGCAGAGAGCTTCTATGTTTACTTCTATGTTTGCCTGAAACAGTGTCTGGAACATGGGAAAGGGCCAATAAACATCTATGGAATGATTGAAACAGTTAAGGATGTGCTGAGGTTCACACCCCCAAATTACTTTTATCCCCGTAGTTATTCACAGTCTTAACAGTTCATCGAACCAATTGCTAAACACACAGAAGAAACGATGTTAGTGAAGCAGGAGGAAACAAACTTAATTTAGAAGGCAAAACGCACTATTACCTGCACAGACATACCCACCGGGGACTTAGTTTGGGAGGTTCATGTCTTACTCATCTCTGTCTCTTGTAGAGCTGAGCACGGGGCCTGGCACCGGGCAGGTGGCCAGTGGATGCTTTGTCAGATGAGATCATGCATGTAGAGGCTGGTATGGCCATAGACCCGGTGGATGCTTTTTCAAAGAATGGCCAAGTATACTCTGGTCTGGAGGTAATCACATCTCATCTTTATTAACAAGTTACTTCTGGGGCAACTTGTTTCAGGGAAACAGGTGCAACGAAGAGAACTGTGTCAACTACCACCTTTTAAACACTTGCTGTGTGCCAGGGAGTGAGACTAGCACTTTGTAGGCATAACATTGTGTACTCTTCACAGTAACCCATGGACTTCGGTGCTGCTGTTGTGTCTCCCAGCCCCCATCTGGCACATGTGGAAGATGAGGCTCAGAGAGGTTCATCACACCCCTCTTCCCATTAAGTTTGCTGGTGGTAAGTTGCAAGGAAGTTCTCAAGTTCATTTGTCCCCCAAAGCTGAGTTCTTTGCCAGGTTCATTGCTGCCTCTTTGGGGTTTGAGTAGTGTGGCCAGGACCTGGCACAGCCAAAGGCTCTTCCTCATCTCTGCTACACCTTGATTTGAGTTTCTATTTAGCCAAGACCAGGTAACACATGGACCATTGCTCCCATTGCCCATCACGTTAAGATGCTATAAAGGTGGGCATTGACTTTATAAATGTTCCTGTTATCAACTGCTGAAAATGACTTAGAAAGGATAGCAGACAATCTCAATGCATTTGAACTTGGCAAGTGGGTCTTCTGATATGAGATCCTGGAGGTATGGCTGGGGTCATGTAAGTGGCTGGTACCCTGATGAGCTGAACTCTAGTTCATGGCCCCACCAATACGAAGGGTTTAGTCTGGATTCTCATCCTAAGGGGCTATGAGTAATTAAGAGTCACTTTTCACATCATTGCCTCTAAGGAGGCAGCTGATGGATATGGACTCAAAGCCAGGACTGCCTCTTCCTGTCTGTGAAACCCTGGACAGTGGCTCCATTTTTCTGAGCCTCCATTTCCTCATCTGTCCAATGGGGACCATTGTCCTACTTCCCAGACTGGATTAAGTGAGATAATAGAGCAATATTTATCAAGCATGTACTATGTGTGGGGTGCTATTCTGGGCACTGGGGATCTTGGTGGTGAGTAAGACAAGTCATCAACGTCACAGAGCTCACATTCTAGGGGGCCTTCATGGGAACATGGAAAACAAATTTAAATAAATCATTCCAAGTGTTAATAAGCCTGATGAGCAAAAAGGAATCATGGCCAGAGTATACAGGGACAGGAGGGTTGCCATTGCACATGGGGTGAGGAGGGTGGGGAGCCCTTTCTAAGGAGGGGATATCTGAGCAGAGACCTGAGTCAAGTGTGGAGGGATCTGATTTCAGGCCAAGGGAACAGCCAGTGCAGCAGCAGCCCAAGGGAGGAACCCAACAGCTCTGGTGGAGGAGCGGCGAGGCCAAGTGGCTGATGTAGCCACAGGGGACTGAGGAGAGAAGGGGAGGAAATGAGATTAGAGGGAGCAGTGCTGGGTCATGAAGGGCTCCTGAGCTCACCGTGGGGTCTTGGAATCAGTCTACCAAATGGCCCATGTAAGGTGCCTGAGGTGGTATGTGTCCCCAGGCCACTTGGACAAATAAACCTCGTCACCTACCACCTGCCAGACCCCTCTTCGGGGAAGGGCACAGAGGTGGCTTCACTATACTGCCCTGTCTTCAAACCACCTGGCTCCTTTCCCTGCCTCCCTTCCCGTCGTCTAGATAGTGTTCCTAAGAGCTGAAGACCGCCTGGGAGTTTTCCAGACTGCGAGCATTTGGCTCAGTTCTGCCATCACACTCTAAAATGCTTCTGTAGAAGGTCCTAGCTGATAAAAAGTGTTTATTTTCCCTAACCAGATGCATGAAAAAAACAACAGAAAGAAGAATTTCCTTCTTTACTGACCTTTCTAATCTATTTTCTTTGTGGCGGACAACAAATTTAGCGAGAGTGCATTTGAGATGCTGTCGTTGCGGGGAAGTGGAGGGCACTCCAGTGCAGAGCGTGGGGACAGCCTCGCTCTCCTGTTGCAGCTTCAGAAGCAATTGACAAACATCAGTGCATGTGGCCTCTCCCAGGTGTATAAGGATAGCAGCTAATGTGGGCAGGGGCTTACTACATTACTGGGCACCTCTCTATGCCCTGGGGGAACACAGACCCATCCAAGTTTCTCTGCAAAGGGTTTCATCAAATCCTCATTACATTGTGAGGGAGAGATCAGACACTGCTTGCATTAAAAAAAAGAAAAAAAGAAAGAAAAATGAGAAAGCTGAACCTCAGAGAAGTAAGACGACTGATCCAAGGTCATATAGCTCAGAGGTACGTGGTCAAGTGACAACTACCCACTACCCATGGACTAGGATTGACCAAACTTTAGATAAACCTCCCTCCTTCCTAGAGGCTCTTAAATTTTGGCTCATCCCCAAGCTTAAGCCAGCACCAAGGTACAGAACAGCTTGTTCCAAGAGGCCGGCCACAAAGAGAAATCCTGCCGAACTGTCTCGGTCATGCAGTCTGCTCAGCCTCACCACTTGCCTGCCTTCCCCCAAATCCTTGCTGGCCTGGTAATGCCTCCTGTGAAAGAAAAGCCTTTTCCTGTTGGATTTTGAGATGCTTGGATATTGTGAAGTCAAAGTGTTCTCCCTACAGCAATAGTCTTTTTGAATAAAGTCTCTCCCATACTAAGCCCAGATTGGTTTTGCATTTGACACAAGGGAGCTGGGATTTGAATGCAGAATTCTCTGAACCCTCTACTTTATTCAGGGGTTGGAGTGCTTAGAAACATTTACTTCTGTATGGAATACTATGACACACAGATGTGTGTTCCATAAATCAAAGCAGGAGCGATGTTGCAGATAATATAGTCAGATTAAAATCTGACTGTATTATGTGCATGTTGATTTTTAAACCTAAAAAATAATACAGGAAAAATCTTAATGACATCAGAGTCAGGTTTTTTTTTTTAAATTAAAAACACAGTTCTATTTGTTCATTTGTTTTTCTTTTGCCTACACAGAGCAGAAGATATGTGATACTTTAAGAAAAATTATGGGAAACAAGCTAAGTTGGAGAAGATTAATATATTTTTTTGTGAAATATGGCAGAACTACTTCATTTGAATTCCACAAGGGTTGAGTAAAGAAACTGGTTTCCCGAGCTCATTAAGCACAGCTCTGGGTTGACAGAATTGTTTTAGTGGTCAAGGACATGAATCTGCACAAGAGAGATCTGGGTTTGAGTCCAAGCTTTGCCATCGGCTGACTGCGAGGACTTGGGTAATTTCATGTTTCCCCATCTATAAAATGAGGGTTGAAATAACACCTCATCTTTTACTGGTGTGGTAAGGCAGAAACATAATTGTGCGTGAGGCAGGATACCCATTACTTGCTTCTCCACTTTGGGGAGAAGCTCTCTTTATCATTAAAGAGATTTTGCAGAGCAGGGAAGAAGTTCTGATAAACTATAGTAACCCAGGGTTCAAGTCCACCTACTCGCATAAAAATGTGTCTTACATCCCAATTCATCTGATGGGTTTTCGCTCCCTGCCTCAGTTCCTAGCATGTGATTCCAAGCTTGTTGCTTCAGCAGATCCTCAAGGTGTTTCCTGCAGCTGTGGGGTCTTGGGTCCTCTTGGTTTGAGGTCACATTAATCTATTACCAGTGACTTGCCCAGTGGTGCAGCTGGACATAGGCACAGAGGCCAGGTGGGGCTGAGTTTTTTCTTGATGTTGGCTTAAGCAGCACATATGTGGTCAAGTAAGCCTGCTCTTGAATAAGGGACCCTGGAGACCCCGAGAACAAGAGGCTCTGAGAAGAGCCAGCTCCTCTGACCTATCCTTGGCATTCAGGGGGCTATAACATCAGGCTGGGGTTGCATGAAGGAATAAGTAAATGACTTTATAGAGTGTGTGCAACACAATCCTCAATTTTTGGTCCTTAAGACATTGTGATGCATCCATTTATTTACTTAGTGTGGCAACATCGCTGTAGTGGTTTCCTAAGAGCTGCTGTGACAAATGCCACAGATTGGGTGGCTTAAACCCACACAAATTTACTCTCTCACTGTTTTGGGGCCAGAAGTCTGGAAGCAAGGTGTTGGCAGGGCCATGCTCCCTCTAAAGTCTCTAGAAGAGGAACCAACCTGGTTTCTTCCAGTCTCTGGTGACTCTGGCATTCCTTGGCTTGTGGTAGCATCACTCCCACCTTTGCCTGCATTGTCACATGGCCATTTTCCCCTGTATGCCTCCCTTCTTATATTAACATTAGTCATTTTGGCATAAGGGTCCCCTTTATTCCAGTATGACCTCATCTAACTAATTACAGCTACAAAGCTGCTTATTTGCAAATAAGGTCCCATTCGCAGGGACCAGAGGATTAGGATTTGAATATATTTTTGGAGGGCAGGAGAACACAGTTCAACGTGAATGATAGTCAGTGTCAGTAGCTGAACCAACCCCTGGCCACCGCCCCTTCTCCCAGCTCCCTGACACTTAGGGACAGCCACAGGGCACAGTCTTGGCCACTGAGACTTCAGGGAGGCCTGTGGGGTGAAGAATCCAGGAAAGGTGTAGTTTTCCTGATAAATCGGAACAACACTTGGCTGGCAAACCTCTTTTTCTCACTTCTCGTTTAAAATATGCACATGCCATTAGAAACACAGCAGTCATTTGGAGGCCAGAAAGGATAAACATAAGGAGGAAAGCCAACACATGGTGAAGAGAAAAGAGAGTAGAAGCACGGGTCCTTGGGGCATCCCTGAGTCTCCATTTCAGCCCTGTCCACCTGTGGGCTCCTTGATTTGGGAGCCAAAGAAGCTATCTTTTCGTGCCATTGTTACGAGGTTCTGTTATTCCACAGCTAAATCCATGCCTAATTGAAACTCAGGATTATCTTTCTCCAAGGATGAGGATGATAATAACGATATAACAACAACTGTTATGTATTGAAATACACCCATTGCAGGCACTGTACTAAACACTTACATGACTATATGATTTACAAAATATAGTAACACCATAAGGTAGCATCCCTATAATTCCCATTTAGCACATGAGAAAACTGAGTCTTAGAGAGGTTAAGCCATAGGCCCATGGTCACAGAGTAAGGAAGTAGTGGGTTCGGGATTCAAACGCAGGTCTGCACTGGCTCCCAAGCTTGTCCTTATTCAACTGTAGCCTGTGGTCTTTCCCCAAGAAACCTTGGGAAAAGAAGAACAAGAACAACAAGCGATGACAGTGCTCAGCATTTGTGGAGCACATAGTATTCATTAATTTATCATTTACTGAGTAGCAAGTGCCAGGCCCTTTGCTGGTGCTTTCCCTGCAGAATCTCAGGGTGAGCTCTTCAAAGGGTAGGGGTGCAGCCCTTCCTCCACAGCCCTTGGCACAAGTGACTCTAAGTGGTTGAATGGCCATGAGGTCATCTGAACTGGGCTGAAGAGAAAGAGTGGGGTTTGATAGGTGAAGAAAAAGAAATGAGATATTCCAGAGAGAAGAACCAGTAGTATCAAGGACACTTGGTCAGTTTGGTCCTCAGCCAAAGGTTTGGATGTGGCCAGGACTGCTAACTGTTCCCCACGGTCCTATCTCCTTTCTTTCTGTTAGAAATAGCACGTCCCTCTGTCTTTCCTGGGCACATGGCCACTCAACTATTGAAAACATTTCCCAGACTCCTTGCCACCAATGTAGTTATCTGATTAAATTTTCACCCATGGAATGTGGAAGTTACTTGTCATTTCTTTAAAATCAGTGTACCTCCTACTTCCTGCAGAGCAAAACATGGGCAAGGTAGTGATCTAGCCTTGATCATGGCTGTGCAGGCAACAGGTGAAGGCTGGAAGAAGAAGAAACTTGGGCACCTGTCAGCTGGGACCACTCATCTTTGATCATCAGGTGAAAAGATGTCAGCTGTTATCTTATTTGATCAGCTTCTTCACGACAACAGCTTAGTCTGTCCTAATATACTGGATCTCCAGCAGGACTGTATCTGGAGGGAGAATCAGCCAGTTAATTCTGTCCGACTCTCAGAAGAAAAAAGGAAATGGAAGAGGAGGGGGATGCTTGATTCTGGGAGGAGAAGCCTTGATTTATTCATAACGAATTAATAATTTTGTTAGTTTTGTGATCCAACAATTATTTATTGAGCAGGCTCTGGGGCGTCCACTCAGCCCGGTCTGTCATCTGTTCTCCCTGCTCTATTTCCTTCATCTCCCGTTCAGTCTCTGAAATGACACTGTCTGTCTCGAGTGGAGTAGTAGTTACCAGAAGCTAAATTTATGGCATTGGAGAAGGGAAAGCTATCAAGTTTTACAAGAAGAAATATAAAGTGGGAAGTCAATGAATTCATGAGAACTGGTATAAATCATCATGACCCTGTGGAAAAATAGACAAAAAATAAGAGGGGTGGGGCAAGTGTGCAGCTCAGCAGAGGTCAGCTCTCTGATGAGCACAAGGGTGAGGTGAGCCAGGAGCACAGTTGGGGTTGGCAGAGTGGGGCAGGGGCCACAACGGCAACTGGAGGCTCGTCTCCCACACTCTGTTGCTTAGGTATTGGGGCCCATTCAAATAATAATGAGAAAAGCCCTAGGCAGTTGAAGTAAAGGGCAGTGAAAACAGACAACTCAAGGCTTGGGAGGGATGGAGAGGAGCTGAATGAGATGACATCACACAGGGATGACATTGAATGATGCACAGAAGAAACTGACCTAGAGCTGGGTCTGTATATACTTGCTATCTCTTCCTCTATGTCACTGGCAGCCAGTTCTAATCAGCCGAGTGTTTGAAGCCTATGTAGTCTTTCCCATTTAATCTGTTGACCCAGCAGAGCAAGGTCCATGTATTTATTACTTGTTCCTTGTCTCCCGCACTGGAGTGAAAGTCTGTGAGGTCAAGGATTGGGTCTGTCTTCTTCAATGCTGTCTCCCCAGCACCTAGAACAAATCCTGGCACATAATAGGAGCTCAATAAATACCTTTAGAGTAAATGAAGAAAATAAAGAGACAAATAAGTAAAACAACAGCCAGTTCCAAAAATTCTAAGAAAGAAAGAGATAAATTTGAGTTGGAGAAAACAGAGGGAGCCTTCCTTTAGAAATATCGTTAAGGAGGTAAAGTTTAAGATGAGATTCAAGGAAGGAATAGGGCCAGCCAAGCTAAGAGCAAAGAGGAAAGCATTTCAGGTAGAGGAACCAGCATGCAGAAAGACCTCAGGTGGACAAGAGTTTGACAGGCTCCAAGAACTGGAAGCAGGTTGATGTGACTTCAGGGAGGGTGACATAACCAGAGCTGGCAGAGGTCAGCGGGGCTGGCAGGCAAGAGTGTAGGCGACAGAACCAGTCATCAGGCAATCGCAATGGTCTACAGGACAAATGATGTTGCGATGGACAACGTTGGTGGCTTTGCAATTGGAAAAACATGAGTAGATATATTCGGAGCTTGCTGATGGATTGGATATAGGAAGTGAGGGAGAGGAGAATCAAGGAGGATGTGTTACTCAGCTATCGCCATGTAACGAAGCACCCCCATATTCAGGGGCTTATAACAACAAGCATTTATTATTACAGCTCATGCGTTTGTGGATTGGTAATGGATTGGCTGGTCCAAGGTGAGTGTTCCCTATTGATGTTAGCTGGACTTGTCCATGTTTTGTGGATCAGCAGGGGTGGGAGTAATGCGTGTCCTGTTCTCATCTAGGCTTGTCCGGGTTAGCTAAGCCAAGGCAGCTTTGATCCAATCGAGTGTTGTGTTTCCTCCTGGGCGAGCAGGCCTGTTCTTCTCATGGTGATGGCAGAAGCACAGAGGCAGAGAGCTCCATTGCACTGGCCAAAGAACGTCCCACAGGTCCATGCAATTACGTTCGTGCACAGTGGGAATGCACTGCTGCCCAGTTACATGGCGAAAGGTGTGGATACCGTGTGGGTTGAAGAATTGGACTCTTCATGCAGTCTACCACAAGTACCTGTCATGCTTCTGGCTAGTTCTCGTTATAATTTTCTCCTTGGTCCACACGAAACAATTCTCCTCTCTCCCCACCCACAGGTCACCACTCCTATGTGCTTATTCTTCCAGCTTTGGTGGAGGAATGAGATGAACTGCAGACCTGTTCGTGTGGTTTGGCATTCCTGCAGAGGATGGGAGGGCAAAGGGACACCTCCCCCTTGAGTTTGGCTCCGAATCCGTGGGGCGGAGAGTGGACGTGGAGGCTGGCACAGTGTCGTGTGGGCTGAGGCTGAACGTGGGACACACAAGTGCAGGTTTACAAAAGCAATTGAGAAAGGCCTTGGCTGAAAGCAAAGCATATCTGCAGCTTAAATACTGGAGCGATTATATCATTTGTGGGGCTTTGCAAGCTAATTTGTTTGCTGCCTTTTCAATTTGCCATTCAGTTTCCATGGTTTCACGGTTGGTCAGAGATGGAATATTCAAACCCGACAGACAGAGCTTGAAGCTGAAGAGCTAAAATGGCCGTGGAATTGTTTCAGAGCTCAGATCGGTAGAGAGACGGCCGTCCACGGAATGAAGGGAGCCGGAGTCCAGTCCTCCAGTCCAGATGGCTTTGCCGTCTTCATGCAGCACTCCTCCTCCTCCGCGCCTCAGTTTCCCCACCTGTGATGCGTGAGCTTTTAGGTGGCTCCTTTCAGCTCCCTATCAGCAGTAACAATACCGACAGCAATGATCAGTAACAGAAGGAACAGGACTCACGGTAGCACTTGCTTTGTGCCAGGCACGTGTGAGGTAGGGTCCCGATCTCATTTTGTTCTTGCCATCAGCACAGGAGAAGGAGGTGCTGGGGTGAGGAAACGGAGGTTTGCCCCTAATCACACAGCCGATCTGTCAGAGCTGGGACAGGAAGCGCACCTTCTCGTTTCAGGTCCTGGGATCTTCACACCAGTGTGCCTTCTCTCGAGGATTCTTTCTCTCCAGTGCTGTCCAGGGAAACTTCCTATAGGAAACATTCTGTGTGTGCCTGGTTGTGCACGGGTGTGCACGGCCTGCGCTGTCTTCCCTGGTCGGGTGGCACCATTGGGCACTTGAAAGGTAGCTAGTGTGCCTTAGGGACTGAATTTAAAATCTTATGTAATTTTAATATTTTAGCTTTAATTTTGTACAGCCATGTGTGGCTGGCGGTTCCTGGTTGGACAGAGCATGAGAGGTGACACTTGGCTACACCCAAGTGCAATGTTGCCTTGTGTTTAAGAGCCGGGGCTACGGGCCCTTTCCTGGGCATAAATACCCGTCTGCCACTTACCAGCAGAGTGACCTTGGGCAAGTCACTTACCCTCTTCGTGCCTCAGTTTTTGCATCTTTAAACTGAGGATAACAGTGTGTTGGGGATGAGAACTAAACAACACTTAGAGCAGGCCTGGCACATAGAGAGAGCCATATAAGTGGTTCTCAGTATTGTTACACCCGTACATAAGAAGACACAAAGACCTGACATAATGGATGTTAATTTGATTCCCACAAAACAGGGCAAGGTGGGATAGTGGGCAGGGCTGGGGCCTGGCTCCTGCCTTGGGTCTCTTTCACAGCTCTGCGCCCCCTTCCCCAGCCACCTCGTGCTTTGCTGCTACAGCTAGAATCTGTCCCTGATACCTTCAGAGGACTGTTCTGGGGCACAAGCAGCCTTCTTGACCATAGAGAGAGCTGACAATGTGACTGCATATCTATGTCACCCACCTCCCCCAGCAGCTTGTAGCCAGGAGCTCACAGGTGTGGGTGTAAAATGCTGGCTCCTCTGCCTCCAGGTAAGCACCACCCAAGCCTGAATGTTGTTTATAATGCAAGGCCCCAGGGGGATCGGCAGAGGCTTGGACCCCAGTGACTGCCCCCTCATGGCTCCTTCCCCTTCGTGCCCTGCTCCCTCCAACCCCATCTGATCTCTCCCAAGCAAAACTCATGGCTCCCCAGTCTTGCTGCCCAGCCTGTTCTCTGGAAAACTGACCCAAACAGGTGCTCTTTATTTTTTTTATGTCCAATCCTGCCTTCAACCCTTCAGCACATTCCCCCAGTTATTGTATAGATGAGGACCTCGAATCACACGGAAGGAAGGGGTAGTTCCAATGTCACATGGTCGGAAGTGAGGGTCTGCAGTGGGACCAGAGTATGTCTTCCCCCAAGGGCCATGCCCCGATATTCTGATGATCACAGGCAGTTGCCCACGCCCACGGGAGCACTGTTTTTAAGATACAGGGAAATCCTGCGTATGGGGCTGGTGCACACCAGTTTACAGGGACTGTCCATTCTGGCTGGACCATTGCAAGCTACTTTCAATATGGCCCCAGCTTATACTCCACACCTTTACGTGGCATGACATGGAGATACGTATGGGGGGGTTGGGAAATGCAGGCTGCCCTGGAGTACCCGGGACAGCGGGTGGATAGGGCCCCTGCACCTTCTTCCTCTCCAGAGACACAGTGTGCCCCTCTTCCCTGTCACTGCTTTCCTGCAGGCCAAGTCTGCCTATCTGCGTACCTGTCTCTGCATACAGGCTGCCTTTAGCACAAGGCTCATTTGCACAGTCATTGAAGAGTGGTTGAGGGCGATTAGGAACCAGGCACCGTGCAAGATGAAAATAACACTCCAAGAGGTCAAGGAACTTGCTCAAGGTCAGGCAGCCTATAAATACAGAGCGGGGGTTTGCACCGGTATCTTCTGAATGTGTCAGTTCTAGATGCTCCCCACCTCCTCCCTGCAAAGAAGCTATGGAGGAGACAAAATATGCAAACTCCTGTCCAACTTGCCTCGGGTACTTGACACAGGTTTTCACTGGGTCCCCTTGCCCCTCTAGGGTGTAAATGAACTCAGAGCCCTGCAGATCCCCAAGGATGTCCAGAGCCTGTCCCATGGGTTTCTGTGGGGTCCCAGATGCTTGCTGTCCCCTGTGCTAGGGCTCCATGCTTCTCTGTTCAGCACCGCAGGACTGAGCAGAGCATTTCTTCTTCTCTTTGTGTTCCCCTGCACAAGTCCACTCACGCCAAGCATCGGTGGGCACTGGAGACCTGGTTGGAGATCTTCGTGGGGGAGGCATTGTGGCATTGTTGCCTGGCCATGTCACCACTATGGAGTGTCATTGCCCCATCAGCCAGTCTCAGTCTGTCTCACTCCTCTTGGCTTCTACTCTTCTCCTAACCTCATTTTTTGCTCTGTACACATTCCTTTTCCTCAAAACTCCTTCTCCGTTCCTCTGAAGACTTGCCACCAGCCACACTCAAGCTTGTGGGGGGGTCACTTGGAAGAGCACACCACCCAGGCTTCCTAAGTGCCCATGGCGTCCTTCCTGAGTGGACGTCTTGTCTCATGGGCTCTTAGCAATGCCAGCTTCACCCACCAAATAAATGGCATGCATGGAGTAATCAATTTGTTCCTCTCCTTTTATGAATCAAACACACAACTCTGAAGAGCATTTTTAAATGCTGATGGTAATATCTAAATTTATTTCTTTTTACTTTTAAGAGCCTATGCTCCACAAGGAAGACGGGGATGCTAAACTGCTCTCAGCCAGGGGTCTTCATGATTTTACATGTCAGCTTTTGCTTGGGACCTGGGCTGCCATCCTCCTATATTATATCTCTGACACTATTTTGTCTCCTGTTACCATTCTCTTTCTGCCACTTAGGTGTTGCCACCTACCCCTGAACTTGATAGCTTCTGACACCTACATACCCCCACTGTAAAGGTTCTGAGGACCTGGATCTGACCCGGTGACCCCGTCCACAGCCCACTAGTCAACATACCCACTGCAAAGCCAGCCCTCTGGCTCTGAACTCAGGGCAAAGACCTCTGGCTGCTTCCTTATCTCACTTATTTGGATCTTTGGTGGCAGAGGAAAATAACAGTCTTCTTGCAGTGGCCTGTTTTAGTTTCAGCCAAAAGTGGTCTCCCGGGTGCGCTAGCCAACCTGGGCAGTCTCATTGTGGGTAAATGTATGGTTTTCATTAGGCCTCTGGAAGGACTGGAAAATAGCTCGTAAGTCTCCCATTATTTCCTAGCCCAGCACTGCCCACGGTGCTTTCTGTGTCGGTGAAAGTGCTCTGCCCCTGCACTGCCTGATACAGCAGCCATGAGCCACGTGAGGGTATCGAGAGTCTAGTGCCACAGAGGAACTAAGTTTATACTTTTACTTAATTTTAATTAATTTAAGTTTAAAAATAAGGAGCTCTGAGAGGCTAGTCTCTACCATCCTCGTTGGTGCAGCTCTGGAGGTTTGCTGTAGGGACACAGGTATACAAAAGGAAATCACTGAGGTGGTTAGCTGAGCCACAACCAAAACCAAACAAACACATATGAAAGAACAGATGAGGAATAGGGCACAGGGGCCCACTGGTTAGAAGGCCACACCGGTGATGACCGTTTGTTGAGTATCCACCCTGTGCTGGAGGATTACCTGTGTGACCCCTCCGCCTCGGAGGGCTGTGGTAACCTGGCCGAGCTGCACGGCACAGTCTGGGTCAGAACTTGGGGCAGTCTGACCTTGAAGTCCACGCATGCTTTTTGCATTGTTCAGGCTTCCTCTCACAGGGCTTTCAACCACCCATTCATCTTTACACAGGACATTTAACACCTCACTTTGCCACTGTCCTTCTCTCTTCTGGGTGACAATAACATGGAGGTTTTACTGACCACTTAAGACTTTGCTATTGTCAGACCCAAATAATAGAACTGTCACCGACACAGAGGTTTGTACACACACATGTGCACGTCACACAGATCTACTTTCCCCCTTCAAATGCCCATTGTAGAGCCTTTGTCCCTAGTGGGAGGACTCCTGTAATCAGGGAACATCCACTACTCAGCACCAAAGAGAAAGCAGTGGGCAGTGGTCTGAAAGAGGCATAGACCTCCTGAATATGGCCCTTTATCCAGGTTCCTCCTTGTTACTGGAAGTTTCCAAATGTGAAATTGACTAAGACCCGGAAACAACCAATCTCAAACCTCTGCTGACTTAGAACATGGACTAATACCCACCACAGGGTGTCTGCTGGCATACAGGGATATGTCAGTGATTGGAAGGGCACTCACAGGACCTGCCCAGAATACCAATGATTGACACATGGCAGCTCTCATGGCTGCAGGATCTATGAACGGACCCTGCAGAAAAACCTCTATGAAGAAATCTAAGGTTTGGGTGCTCTCTGAGCAACTGAGGCTGTGCCTCTGCTCTGCTCTCGCAGCTGGCCCAGGATGAGGGGAATGACTGTGCACCAGTGGGTGATAAAAACGCAAACACAGTTGCGGACTCCGGGAGGGAGGGCCCTGTTGCCATGATTCCAGCTCTCATAACTGGGCTCCTGCTGTGACAATATCCTGTTCCAATGAGTTTAGCATCTCTTTCGCTTTGAGAGAGGATTTCCAGTACTACAAGTCTTACTTTCTGTAACCCCAAATGGTGAGACGTTAACCCAAACTGTCTTTGAGGAAATAAGTCAAATGCCAGATCGGGTGCTGTATTAATTAGGGCATTGTTAGTTGCTGTAAATATGTACATGCCAAAACCCAGGGACAGATGTAGTAGGGGCGTATTTCACCTTCACACAAAGTTTAATCGAAGGCAGAGTGAAGCTGGCAATGGGCTCTGCTCCACCAAGTCATTCAGGGATCCAGGCTGATTGTGGCTCCACCATCGTCCACAGGTGGCTTCTGCGACTGCTCTGGGCTTTGAGGTCCAGCCAGCCCACAGGAATAGAGAGAATACATGTTCCCCTGTAGGTTTTTATGGGCCAAGCATAGATGTGGTCTATGTTACTTCCGCTCACACCCCATTGGTGGGGTACTCAGCCATATGGCCCTAACTTATCACAAAGGAGGCTGGGAAACATTGTCCAGCTGTGAAAGGAACAGATATGGAGGACGGCTAGCCAGTCTTTGCTATGGACCTTAATTTCTCAGCTGTCAGATAAGATTTTTAGAGACCTGTGCTTTTTAAAACCATTCACTCCAAGGCTAATGGGTTGGGGTAAGTTGTTGGTTTCCCTCTACCCCCACCCACACAAGAACATTGTTTTAGAAGATACATGTAAAAAAAAACACCACAAGAGGGAAGGCCTAGTAACATGAGTTGGAAAATACCCGATCATTTATTGGACTCTGCATATGTCAACCAATCAAGTCTGCTCAGCAGGTGAGCTGAAATAAGCTAAAAGTTTGTATCATCAATCAATTACAACTAATGTGACCTTCAAGGCCCAGCATGCATTGGCCATTGGTATTTCCTGTGTCACCCGCTGGCACTACCCATCTCCCCCTGAGTGTCCCGGCCATGCTGTCCTTTGGTTCCCTGAAGACTATGTGCTGCTCCTACCTTAGTGTCTTTGCATAAGCCCTTCCTATTTCCCGAAATGCCCCAGACATCCTGATGCCCCCACTCACAGCAAGCAAGAGCAAGCCACACTCCAGTTTCTCCAGATCTCCTCCTCTGTGGGCTCCATCGATGCCTGACAGGGTGGACTTGGGTCCTGGGGGTAGGAAATGCCGCCTGAGGGGTAAGCTAATGTTTTGTGTTTTCCAACATATTGTGGATAAAGAGCTGTTTACTCCTAGGCCCACCGAATGCATGCTTCTCATAATAATTTTAATGTAGAAATTAAAGGACAAAAGTTGGCCAGCTTTGTGCTTTTATTAATGACAAGTTTTAGGCATTGTTACTTTTTCTTTGTTTCACGCCATTTCTTTTCAGTGAGAAATATGCTTAGTACATCTATTTGCTTTGGATAACAAAATAATATGCTGTGTGTGTGTGTCTGCCACTTCAAGAATTGAGCCTGGGCCAGGTTGGCACTTACAGAAATTTAAGATAAATAATGCTTTTTCAGGCTAAATTTCCCCCATTATTGTTCTCAGACCACATTTGGTGCTGCTGCTAATTTCCTATCGAGTCGCCCCGTGGGGTTTCTGGCCAGCGCTCTTTCGTGGAGGTGCAGCAAATGAAAAGCTTAACAAAATCAAACCAGTATTTATCAGACACCCACATTTTCCAGTTCAAGCCCCCTTGAGGCCCTGGGAGAGGGGGTTATTTCTCCCCCCGGTGTTTTCACCTCCATTCTGCCTTCCATGCTGTCTCTCGCCATCTCCGAGGCCCCGTTCCTCACGCAGCACAGTGGAGTATCTGGTTTCCTTGTGGGGATCGGCTGAGCTGCGAGTTTGGCTTTGTTCTCTGTTTCCACCCAGATCACTAAAAACAAAGACTGCAGCTTACCCAAGGTGAACCTCAAAGGGGACCTGTGACGAGTGAGAATGGCTGGGGAGGCCCACCTTCCCTCGAGGACAAGTAAAGCGTCCTGAGGGTGACAGGGAGCCCTGTTTGGAAGAGGTCATCCTACCCCTCCCACTTCAGGAGGGAAGGGGGTGGGGGAGGGTGCAGAAGACAGCTCTGGTGTCTCTTGTTCAGAGGGTCACACAGAGACCCTGTGTGAGCTGGGAGCAAAGCCCGGTAAAGGGGGACCTCGGAGAGAGGTCAGCACCCAAGGATGGCCCAAGGTCCCTCTGTGTGGATGGCAGAGCTGTGGTGGCTGCTGCATTATTATTCCCAACAGCCCATCCCTCCTGTCTGCAGGCCCTTTGCCCAGTGATTCTGTATCCTGGGCTCCATCCAGCTGGCTGTTGCCCGTGTCAGCCAGCAACCCAGTTCTGGGTCTGGGCTGGGAGAGGCACCCTGTGTCTCTCCCCCTCTTTTTGCACTTAGGCCATTGCCGTGAGGGGAACAGTGCCCTGGGGAGCTGGCTGTTCCAGAGAAATACCACCAGCCTCTCCCAGACCTGAAGCCCGAAACAGAGCCCACACACCTGTGAGTATGACGATAAATGCTTGTGGCCGCTCTAAGTCATGGAGTGTGGGGTGGTTTGTTATGCAGCACTGTGGTGGCCAGAGGTGACTGATACAGTCTGTAAGGGCCTGAAGGAGGCACGCAGATTGGTAGGGCCAGGCTGGCTGAGCACCCCAGGCACTTCCTGGGGGAGGGGCATGAAAAACCAGCACCTCTGGGAAAGGGCACTATGTTGACATAAGTACCCACAGCAGGGTGGCCGCACAGAAGACCCCGCAGCGGGCCCAGGGACCATCAGATATGTCACATAACAGATGCAGAAGCTGAGTGTGTCCAGAGTGGGTAGCAGGGAGACCTCTCGGGGTAGGAAGAAGAGCGTGTATCCTTTCAATAACTACTTACTGAGCACCTACTATGGACCAGGGAAAGTTCTAGGTGCCGTGGCTATGGTGGTCAACAACTCCGTGTATGTCCCTGTCCTCTTGTGGTTTACATTCTAATTACTGAGGATAAGAATAACACCTACATTCGGCTGCACATTTATCTGCGATAAGACTAAGTCTTAGAACGAAAGTGGCTGAAGAAATGACTGCACATTCATTCACTCAACTTTTCCCTGCTAAGGGAATGAATTCAACTTTTTCCTGCCAAGAAAGAGGAGGGGCTTGCTGAAGTGCAGGCAGAAGAAGCCAGAGGCGAGGGTCCGTGCTCACGCACGGAACGTGCGGCCATCCGCCCTAACTGTGGCACTGGCAAACACACGCCCCTGCACCTCTCTGGCGGCCGCCTTTCCCCCGAAGACGCCACTTCACCTGCCCACCCGCCTGCCCCCTGACACACGGAGTGGCACATGGCACCGAGGGCCACTGCACCCTCTCCTGGCCTCAGACGCTGCCTTGTGAGCCCCCCCAGCCCCCTGTTTTCATGGGAAAGCCCTTCTGAGACACACACTGCTCTCTAGCCCTGCCATCTTTTCTTATCTTCCTGGTCCCTCTTTAAAGTTGTCAAAAATCCTGACTTGGGCTTCCTCCCCCAGCAAGTCCGACCGTTCCCTCGATGGACCTTGTGCCCCCGAGAGTGGTGCTTCCAGTACTTTCCTCTCATACTTCACTGACCTTCTCAAATGCAGTGGTTTTCACCTCCACGCACTTGCGCCACCTGTCCCATCGCCAAGCATGCATGTTGCTTTCTTCTCTTCACCTCCCTCCTCCCTCGCCCTCTCTTCCTCCCACCTTCCTTTCCAACGTCTGCTGTGTGTCAGCTCCATGCTGGACCCTTCACTGGGCTTTGGGGATACAACAGTGGTAAGAACAGACACAGTCCCTATCCTCAAGGAACTCTCTGACTACAGTTTCTATTCATTTGGTTCCCTTGCTACATTGCTCCCATGACATCCACTTGCTGACCTCAAGTGACCTCAAGTTTGAGACTTCTCCAGCCCTGGGAGTACGAAGTGCATTGTCTCCACCATTCTTGTGTTTGCTTTTCACACGAACCTTGCAAAGCATATACTACTGTTGTTACTACAGATAATAGCTGCCCCTTATCACGTGCTTCAGACACGCCAGCACTGTACAGAGGCTTCGCTTGCACCCAGTAGGTCCTTGAACTCCTCCCAAGGAGATGTTATCGTTATCCTCATTTGGAGGAATGTGAGGTACTCACCGCAAGAGGCGATTCTGGGGCAAGGGTGGAGGCGGGCAGGCAGTCGCACTGTGGCATGGGGGACGGGTCCTGGGAAGACAGGAGGGGTAAGGCCAAGAAAGAAGGGGAGGGAGCTCAGGCTGGCCTTGGCCATAAGCAAGTCATTCTGGGAGAGGAGAGGGTCAGTGCTGTGGGGGCAAGGGGGTGGGGGTGGGGCCCCAGGAGAAATGCAGGCACTCCTCCTACCCCTGCACTCAGCGGTAAAGCCACAGTTGAATAATTCTGATGGGAAGGCAGTTTTACCATTCTCAGGAAGCTTGGAAACACTTAAAAGCCATCCTGCGTTAAGGGCCTCTGAGGCTTATCTTATTCAAATTAGAAAAATGCATGGGGTCTCCGGCCTGTGAAATCCCAGAGGTCCTTACTGCCGCCTCCTGGCCCCTTCTGAGCCTCCGCTCTCTCGTGGCCTTGGCGACAGTCACCAGACGGCACTCGCATTTGTCTGTCCGGAGCATTCTCTTCTGTCCCCCCACCCCGCCCGCCTTCCTTTCAAGGAGCTGGAAGCTGGTAGAGGAGCCGATGGTGGTAATTCAGGAGGCTGCAGTTTACTTTTTATTTTCTAGGTGTTTGGATTCTAAAATCATGGCTTGCATCCCATTTTAGGGCCATCAGAAATGTTGCTGAAGAATCCGTGAGTCAGAGAGCAGATCGGTTTACATCTCCTTGTCTTGTCTGCTGAGAAGCACGAAGGGACAGTAACAGGTTGCTGTGTGTTCTGTGAACCGGGCTGAGCGCTCCTGGTTAGCGCCTGCCACACATGCAAGCGCAGCGCTGTGCCCCGTGGGGCTGTTTAAAGACAAGCTCCTCCTGCTGCGTGTGACGAAGGCCACTCCCTCTTGGTTATGGCATTTCCTCGGTATCTGGCATATACGGCTTGATCAGTAAATATTTGTTCAATACGAATAAGTGGGTGAATGGATGAAGCCCAGTGAAATCCACAGCTGGCAGAGCTGGTGTACTTCCTGTTTGCATTAATTGTCTGGATGTCTGTGCTCGGTGTGGGGCACGATCATAGAGTATTCTGGGAGGGGGGTGCTTATTTGTGCTTGGGTGGGCTTGGAAATCAGCATGCCGGGGCCTGGGCAGCACACACAGGGAGCTGGGACCAGGGAGGCGGGAGCCGTGGAGATTGGCCTGGCCGCAGAGGCTGGCCCCGAAAGCACAGTCGGGATGTCTAGGCATATAGTCCGAGGGGCTGCACCCATCTCCAGCCCAATGTCGGCAGTGGGGCTTGTCGAAGGAGCCCAACAGGTGGGCAGCGAGCAGCATGGGGTAACAGGCTGGCGCTGACCTTACGGGCAGCATGTGGGCTTTGGGGGAAGTCAGTGGTAAGTGGTCCCTTGGGCTGAGATGGGCTCAGCAGCCTGAGGCACAGAGGGGCAGATCTGGGACCAGAGGGGAGCAGTGAAGTGAGCATCCTGTGAAGGGCCTGGGTGTGCCGCGTTCTAGACTTCCAGGGGCAGGAGGACATCCGTGCACCCACTTTATACATCCAGAGAGGAGGGGTGGATGAAGGCCAGGAAGCCTTTTAGCAGCCCGAGTCAGGATTGTCCAACATCTCCTTTGGCACCGGAACCTGCTCCACAGCCGAGACGGCAGCAGCAGTAAGAGTGGGAACAAGTAGCAGCAGTGGCCGTTGCTCTTCGTGGAGCACGTGCCATCGGTGTTTTTTGTTCATTATTTGCATGTTGGGTATTACCGCTCTTATCTTAACCAATACGGAAACCAGCTCCGGGAGGCTGAGTAATTTGGCAGTGGTAGCACAGGATTTAGTAGAAAACAGCCGAGCTGGGATTCATACCTGGGTTTCCTCTGACCATTCTCTTAACTTCCCCCTTTACTCCAACATTCGGCCTATCTCGGTTGTCACAAGCATCCAAGGAGATACAGTCCAGAAAGCCGTTGACAGTAGGAGGAGGCTAAGTGTTAGTTCCCTCCTCCACCCTTTCCAAGGTCATTGCTCCCGGGGCCCACCTTTCCCACTTTGATACAGACCTTACCTCTCCCTGTTGAAGCATCATATTCTGGACCCAGCGTTTCAGAGGAAGTCATTTATTTCCCGTTACTGTGTTCCCAGAGGGGCCCAAGTTCCCTCTTGCTCTGGCTCACTTTCTCGTCACTGCCAACTTGCCCCGATAGCCCCGTCCCCTCTCCGTGGCTGCAGGCTCCTGCTTCTGGCCCCTCCATCATCTCTGCTCTGCTGGTGACAAGGGGAAAATGGTTTCCTCCTCCGGGTTTCCAGGACGGCAAACACACATCTCGCATCAGAGCACTAGGCAGCTTCCAGGGTGCCACAGGCAGGGAGTGTGCTCCGTGCCCGCCCCCAGCAGTGCCCACTGCTGACCTGCAGCAGCATCCCGACACACACAGCGACCAGGGCGTAAGGTGCAATCTCAGAAAGTCCAGGGGAGGAGAGAGGGAGAGTAGCCAATAATAATTGCTTTGATGGCAATAACATTTCTTGGGTGCTTGCTAGTGCGAGGCACTGGCGAGGGTCTGGGAGGGAAGGCAAAGAAGAATTCATGGTCCTCATTCCTGAATGAGAGGCTCTGCCCCCCTGTGGAGGCAGACAGCCATGAGTTCCAGACACGCCTTTCCCATGTTCTAGCCATGCAGTGGGGCGAAAGCATTCAAAATCCCTGAGCTTTAATGCCCTATGGCAAAAAATGAGGATAAGATGCTCCTAAAAGGGCCCTTGCAGGAATTCAATGAAATACATTGACTGCACAGTAGAGGTTTAATAAATAATTATCTTTTGTGATTTGTAAAAGTGATTTTGGATGTTATCTGAATTATTCTGAAGTCAGGGTCATTTGCCATGTCAGAATTATTTATTGGGAAAAATGGATGTCTTCTTTTCCTGTATAACCTTAGGCATGTTACTTCACCTATCTATGCCTCAGTTTCTTGATCAGTAAAATGGGATCATAATACTTACATCACAGGATAGTTAAGAAGATTCAATGTCTTAATACACTGATGCTTATAATGGTGACTGGTATATAGTAATTATGGGCTCAATATAGGACAGATTTTAGCATTATTGTTGTGATGATTCTGTTACTTTTCAGCAGAACGCAATGAAGATTTTCCACAGCAGGGTGTCGGATAGTAAACAGCCCAGATGCTGAGGGAGGAATCTTTGCCAACTTAGCTGAGACTAGAAATATTTACTCACCTGGGAAGAGGCATAGAATGAAAGTGGTACTCCCTTTGCAGATGGTTGTAACTGGAGGATGAAGAGAAGAAGGAGGCTTGCTTGCTAAGAATTAAACGTGTCATACTTTGCCATCTCTCATCTCCCAAGGCCCCTCAGCTTCCCTGAGATCCCAGAGCACCTGCCACTACCCTCAGGTCAGGACGTGACAGGGCTGCCATTTCACCTGCTATAATGATCGACTGCTGGGAATGTTCCCAGGGACCCACCCTGAGAGCCTTAGTCACAAAGGGACCAAAAGGGCCCTTAGGGACAGGTGTCAGTATCTACACCTGTCCCTAATTATGTCTCATTTTATGGCAGCATAATGCTGTGTCACAAATCACTTCAAAACTCTGTGGCTAAAACCATAAGCATTCATTATTGCCCATGAATCTACTGATCAGGGGGGTGGTTCTTCTGGTCTTGGATGGGCTCATAGGGTTTCTGCCATAAGCTCTGGTTTAGTGGATCCCAAGTCTGTGGATGTCATGCTCAGTGGGCCTTAGGGTGGTTTCTCCTGCTGTAGCAGAGTAGCTTGAGCTTGGTCTCTGGCTACCTTGGGCATGTCCTTGTGGCAGGGCAGTGGTATGAGAGGGAGGGAAGGAGAAAGGAAGGGAGATGACAGAGAGAGAATGAGAGAGAGAAACAGTGAGAGAGAAAGAGAAACACACGAGAAAACAAAGTTTCTTAAGGCTTAGGCTTAGTCCTAGTATTGTGTGACTTCTGTCACGTTCTACAGTCCAAAGCAAGGAATAGGGATTGAGGACAGAACAGGACTAGCAGCAAGGACACCAGCTGCTGGTCTGGGCTCACACATTTCTCCTGATCAGGTCTAGGATTGGGGCTGAGCTGGTGGAAGGTAAGCTCTGAGATGAGGCGTGTGAGGAGACTGTTTGGAGTCAAAGGCACTGGAGCAATGCCATACTCATATCCAAGGGGGGAAGGCACCCCCATGAAATAGAGCGTCCGTGATGATATGTAGGGGCCAGCTCCTGTGTGATGAGAATTGTCTGCCAGCAAAACTGTGAGGCTGGCTCTGGGGTGGCATCAGAGTCCCCTGCCCCCACTCCCACCACTTTACTTGAGACAATGTATGCAAGGGTTAGGTTCTCTTTCAAGAGTTTGAAAGTTAATACATGAAAATTAAGGAAAATTGGTGTAATTCAGAAAAATGGAGAAACAAGGTAAAACAAATCACCCAGCTTTATCACCCAATATAATCACTGCTAACATCTGAATACATTTCTCTAGCCGCCCTTCCCTCTGAATATATATGTGTGTTAATATAGTACATCTAGTAGAAATGAGCATTTTCCAAACACAGTCTGTAAGGGGACTTGCTTTTATGTTCTGTTTGGTTTTTATCATTTTATGGAACCTAATGTTGACCCTGAAAATTCAAACTCTCTCTCTCTCTCTCTCTCTCTCTCAATTAAGAGGCTTTTTTCTCTGTTTTTAAAGGTAAAAACAACAAAATGACTTCACCCAAATTCTAGCATAGGAGATATACAAAATTTAGTCATCCTATAAACAAGCACAAAAGAGTCGACTCCATTACCTTCTCTGGTTCCCCCTACTGAGAGGCTGGTATGAGCTCTTGACCGGTGCGTTTGGGAGACCAGTCCAGTTCAGGCGTGGTTGCCATCCTAGGTCTCAGGCATGTGCTGACCCTCCCCTGGGAGTTCTGTGTGACTCAGTCCAACATCTGGCTCAAGGGCCCAGACCTTCTAACTGATGTGACTCCATTCTCAGTGATTGCTTAAGCACATGCTCTTCTTAAGAGTCAATATTTTTGTTAGAAGAACATTTAACATGAAATCTTCCCGTGTAGCAACTTTGAAGTGTGAGTTATAGCTTTGTGAGCTAGAGCACTCTGCTGTACAGGAGACCTCTAGGACATCATTCTGTGGACCTGAAACTTTGTTCCCTTTGATTCCTCCCCATTTTCTCCTCCTTACCCACCGAGCCCCTGGCAACCGCCGTTCCGCCCTCTGTTCTGAGTTTGACTATGGTAGATACCTCGTGTAAGTGCAATTGTACAGTATTTGTCCTTCTGTTCTGGCTTATTTCACTTAGCCTGTTCTTTTCCAGGTTCGTATACTTATCTCTAAGTTCATCAAGGTATGCCCATGAATCAGGTACCGCTTTAAAAAAGAGAGCCAAACCTTGGCATTCCGATTTCCCTGGACGACGTTGCTTTCTCCAGTGTGTCTCCCAGGTGCTGCCTCTCAGAGTTCCCTGCCGTCAGCAAGGCTTTCGTGTGTCTACGGTTTTGTTTCTCTCTGACTCTGGGTCTCTGTTTCTTTCAGTGCCTGGGGTGACCGGAGGCTGTATTCCCTCCATGGAGTCGGGGGTGGAAGAGGCATTTAAGAGACAAGCAGCACCCGCGGAACAGGCTTTTAAAACCTACCTCATCCAAGAGCCATTTTGGGTTTCAACAGCCCTTTGACCCGTCATTTCCGAAGGTCCCAGTGTTTGCCACCTAAACCAGTAAACACCCCACCCCCAAAGCGGCAGTGCAGCAGACAGCAATCCTCTTAACCATTTCAGCCTCTGTCACAAGACAACAAAGGCACAGAGTATGTTCTTTGCAAAGTTATGCTCACATTGTTCCTATATCTTAACATCCTGTCTCATGTAACATCATTTTAGCAGCGTTTCCCTTTATAATGCCCTTTATAGTGGTTATGTAATATTCTGCCACATGAAGAATATTTATTCTCTTCAATAAAGAGAGGGGAGGGAATTTCAGGGAAAAAGGGAGGGGATTATAGGAACAAGTATAAAGGACACATGGACAAAAACTAAGGGGGGTGGAAAGGGGAGGGAGGTGGGGAGCACTGGGGGGTGGTCTGGGATGGGAGTAAAAGACAGAAAATTGTACTGAAAAACAATGAAAATAAAAACAGTATAAAAATAATATTTATTCTCTTAAAATTGATCATTAGGTTGTAGTGAATATCCACACGTCAAGCTTTTTACTTTTTTTCTTTCAAATTTAGGATCTCTTTCTTGGGATGGACTTCTAAAAGCAGGATTATTTAGAATAACAAAGGCATGGCCATTTAAAAGAGACTACCAAAACAGTTTTCTATATTACTCTCCTAAAGGGTGCACCAATTAAATCTCCCACCAGCGAGGGATCAGAGTGCCTGTTCATTGCCCAGAGGCAGCGTTTTCAGGAGTTACTTTGAACAGTGGAAGGGAGCCAGCTCCGCAGGCTTCAAAGGTGTTTCAGATGAAAGGCGTGATTTGAAAGGGAACAGCAAGGAGAGAGGGAGACCTGGTGGTGAGGAGGTCTAGCAGGGGAAACAGTGCCAACCAGCAGAGGGATGGAGCGTGTGGACTTCGCAGGGTCTTGGGTTCTCCTCCACCAGGTCCAGCGTGTTTCCTAGGAACTCCTGTTCAGCCATCAGAGCCCAGCTCCGGTGCCCCCTCCTCGGTGAAGCCTTCCTGGACTCCAAGGTACAGTTGAAGTAAGGACTTCTTCCTGCACACGCCATTGAACGGAATATTCCCCATATCACGGTACTTGCCACCACTCTGCTCATATCCCCACTAGCCCAGGCGGTGACTTCTGGCAGGGGCTACATTTTGCCCACTCTGGGCTATCACTGTGCCTTGCCCATAACAGGGGTCACCAGAGGTCTGCTGACAGGATGATTAGATCAAATGGGCCTCATCAGCTAGAACTGCTCCATCCAGCTGGCTCACATGTGGATTTCTCAGTCCCCGGGGCAGTGTCTTTGCAACACCTAGTTGGATGTTCCCTCTCTCATCTTACCTGGCTTCTGGTCTCTGTGTCCTGCCTCTCCCCACACTCAGCTCTAGGCTTAGAACTACCTCAGACCCTGCGTCATCTCCCGATTGGTTAAGTTGCTTACTTGGCAAATATTTGCTGAGCACCAGCTGTATGCTGGACATTGTTCCAGGCACAGGGGGAGCGGTTGTGAGCAAGACTGGTGAAGTCCCTGCTTTGTAGAGCTCACCTTCTTGTGGGCATGGGGGGTATGACAGCTTTCCTGGTAGCTTTCAGTGTCGTAGAGGGGGTGGGATAAAGTGGGATGCGGTGCCCCTATGGCATGGGCAGTTGGGGAAGGTCTCACATCAGAGCTGAGTTTTGAATGACAAGGAGGTGCCAACTGGAAAGACTGGAGAGTAGAGAATTCTCTGCAGAAGGAACAGCAAGCACAGAGGACCACAGAATGGTAAAAACCTGGCACATCGGGGCAATAGACAGAAGGGCGATGTGACTAAATCATAGGACATGAGAGAATGAAGTGGAAGAGCAGGTTAGCAGAGCCCAGATGACGCAGGACATCATGGATTAAAGGAAGAAGCTGCTCTCAGCACCAAGGGCAGTAGAAAGCTAGGAGAGAGTCTTAAGCAGTGGAGGGTGTGCTGAGGTTTGCTTTGCTTGCTGCATGAAGAACAGACAGCGGGAAGGTCTTGCCACTTTTCCAGGCATTAGGAGATGGTGGCCTGGCCCAGGTGGCGGTAGGGGAGATGGAGTGGATTTAAGTCAAGCTTTGGCCTGGGATTCCAGGTGTGAGGACCCAGGAGGATTCTAGGATGGATTCTGAGGTACTTGGCTTGCAATCTAGGCGAACAGTGGTGTCTTAGAAAGCACTGGGGAGGAACAGGGATTTTTCTTTTTTCCCAGGGAAAGGGTGGCGAAGAGCCAAGAATCAAGAGTCTTCCTTGTTTGCCAGACTCTCCAGTTCTGGGCCTCCGACTTGCTCAGCCTGGTCCACAGATGCTGGTCTCCTGTTTGGATACCATCCTATGGAGACTTGGGCTACATTCTCCAGATACACACTGTGCTGGTACACACCTGTCCTGCCGACCCCACCCCCACTTGTGCCCTATTCTGGCTGCCACGCTAAGTGTCTTCCCTTTCTCTACAGCTCGCTCTGTTCTCATATCCCATACTGACCTTCCCACCCTGTCCTCAGCTCCCAGTGTCTATCTCGCTCCAGAGAGCAAAGCTGGCAACACCACCATACAGGTATGGACCACAGCCCCCGGGTCTCAAGGTAGAAATAAAAGTGGCTAACAGATATAATACTTATTATATGCCATGTATGTATCTTGGCTCAATCAGTCACCATGGCAGTCTGATTGAGTTGCTACTGTTATTATCCCT
The DNA here is from genome assembly GCA_004027735.1 of Carollia perspicillata. Lineage (NCBI taxonomy): Eukaryota > Metazoa > Chordata > Mammalia > Chiroptera > Phyllostomidae > Carollia > Carollia perspicillata. The sequence continues at coordinate 29,937 of PVKM010002178.1, read as the reverse complement.
ATGGCACTGATGAGGAAATTGAGGCTGAGAATGTTCATGTACTTGCCTACGGTTGCACAGATGCCAAGGAGTGGAGCTATTGGCTTTGAGCTCCCTGGAAGCCAAAACAAAAAGGGAAACATGACTAGTTTATAAGAGATTCATGGTCCATGGGTTGACAGCAGAATAACTTTTCAGTTGAAATTTAGATTTCCCTTGTGCAGAGAATGGACAGAAAGTTTCCCTTGTGTACTCATCAAAAGGACCCTGTCTGATATAGTGGAAAATCTCCTTAACAAAAACTACTGTATTAAAATGTGTTTGCTTTGCTAAGTCATTTCATATTCATGAGAAGTAGCCTTGGGAATGGCTTTCTCTGTTCAAGGTCAGGTATCACTTTTCTGTTTCCCCTGGGTCTCTGTGGCACCTCGCAGATCTTCTGTGCGTAGGACTTTCTCTGTCAGTGTTATTGCTTGATTTATGCTTCCTTAGGTGTCTATAGAATCCCAGCACCATGTGTCTCCTACTCCATTGTATCTAAGAAACATCTTCTAGCTCTAAAAATTGCTGATGGGTAGCTGAGAGGGGGAAATAATTAGTGAGGAAAATCGAAACAATGCGTCCTGAATTTATGGGCATTCTTGCAGAGATATCTTTTAGGGAGTAAGAATTACCATAAATCCCAAGGGCAAACGATAGCACTTGATGTAAAAGCAGAGAAGCTAAGAGTCAGCAAAAACCCTTGGCACTCCGCACACTTTGTTTTCTGGAAGACAAAAGGAGCTGCCATCAAGTTGGTTTTCTGGGTCAGTGATTTGCCCCCTTCCCATCCCTCTTTTCCCACGCCCCACCCTGCCATGTGCGGAACGTGAGGTGGGGTGTGCCTGGGGACGTATGATGCACAGAGGTTGCTCATTTCCAAGAGTGACAACGTCTTCCTTAGTTCCTTTCAACTGGCTGCAAAGAGACCGTGGCTGGAAAAAAAGAAGATTTCCTTTTCAGGATTATAGCACCCGAGATGCACAAACAAGTCAGACCAAGTTGGTAGTTAGGGAGACACTTAACTCCCACTCTGTGTGGAAGGGTCCCCTGGGGTGACACCCCAGGCCTGTCTCTCTCTCAGACCTCCATTGCTCCTCCTCTGGGAGAACAGAAACTAGCCTGATTGGCTAGTTTGGAGAAGGAACAGGGCATCCCTAATGTGGATTCTTTCTGGGTTTTCTCTTCATTCTGCCTGCCTGCAGAAAGCACACCCTCGCTCTCTACTCCTCCATGCTGTGGGTTTTTATAGCTTGTCTGTGACCAGGTAGGTAAGTCTGCCCAATTCTGGGATGTGGCCTCAAGAAGCCAGTTGCTGCCACTCACCTAAGCCTTGGTCTTCATAGGGATGGAGGTGACATTTCAGATCCCCACTGCCTGACTCCTTGGCTTATTCCTTCCTTGGTCTTGCACCAGAGTAGGGGAGGGGGGTCCTGTATTTGGACCTCTAAAATACCAACACTGGCCATGGGCAGGTAGCTGCCCATTTATGTCAGGACAGCAGGCCTGGGCAAAGGCTCACAGGACACAGTAAACAGTTCATTGAAGGACTGAGGGTGACTGGTGGGTCTCCTTAAAATGCCAGGTGTGCTACGGGAGAGGCCATCCACACACTGCCGCTGGGGAAAGCAGGTGGTAGGTATTGGTGGAAGGCCAAGTCTCCAGGTGAAGGAAACACTCAGAACTGGAACACCAAGCATGGAGTCTGTAGTAGACAAGAACATTTTTGCCTGTTTAGCACACACTTCCCCTTCTTCGGACAACTGTTTTCAAGCCACTGGGAAGGTCTTTGCCTATGGGCTCCTTCGGCCTCTCTCCAAGTGTGGGTATCAGGCTGATGAGTTGCAGTCTGGGGACAGTTATGGAACTGTTGGGAAGGAGAAACCCTGCTTTGAGACTATTAGGCCAGACAGATGCAAGTCTAAGGTCGTCGGTGGGCACCTTGCCCACAAGGCATTGGGGGAGATGTGGCTCACGCGCGTCAGAACGAAACCAACACGGAGGAAAGCGGAGGCGAGAGGTGGATCCCTCACATGCCCCCAGCTGTGCCAAAGCTAGCCACCCGGGCTTCTTCACTGAGAGATACCTGCCCTTTTTGCTTTTACCTGTCTAAATCAGCTTTTCCCCCCACTGAAATGAAAATAACAGTTAATAAGGACACAAAAAAGGTAATGTTTGTTTGGAAGGAGATGGAAACCACACATTCATTCTTTCTCTCACTTTCACAAATACTCCCTGAGCAGTGGCCCTGAGCCCGGTGCCTGGCTGGGTCCTTCCCAGTGACACATGGATGAACAAACACCACCCTCACCCTTGGAAGCTCACGGCTTGAGCTTCCCAAGCTCAGATGATCAAGTAACCATAATGCGTTGTAGTGGGTGAGATAGGAGAGGTGTATGGGGAGTGCCTGGCAGCCCAGGAGAGGTCACAGTTCCAGAGAAGGAGCAGTGAGTTGGGACTCATGGATGAGCAGGATTTAGAAAAGTAGAGAAGAATACAGTGGTATCTATGACAACGTGGAGAAGGGAGAGGTCAGGACAGCACGGAGTAATGATGATGAATAGAAATGTTATATCTGGTTAACATCTGAGTGCTTATTATACACAGGACACTATTTCAAGTACTTTAAATACACAGTCTCATCCAATCCTCATGGTGGTTCCACGTGGCAGGTACCTGGTTTACAGATAAGAAAGTTAAGGAACTTGCCAGCGCCACACATGAGGCTGAGGCTGCGGGGATATGAGGCAAAATATATGGAGTGACGGTAGATGACACTTGTAAATTGGAGTCAGGCCGGACTGTAAATGGCTTTGAATATAATGCAAAGGGCGTAATTAGAATGCAGAAAGGGTGCATTTACTGCGTGCCTACTGTATGCCCGGCATATACCTGATCTTATCCAACCTTTACAACTCCCGTACTTGATAAAAGTTATTAGCCACATTTTTACTGAAAAAAGACTCAGACATATTTTTATTCTCCCTCAATTATGCTAGTAAGTGGCAAAAAGAAAAACAGAAAGCCTGACCCATTACATATTTTCTATCTACTGTACTCCTCTCCACTCTTTTTTTAATGACAATTACTTTTAATCCATTTTTGATTTCTGATCGTCTGATGAAAGCTATCAGTCCTGATGTAGGTGGCAGTGCAGACAAGATTTTGCCTGTGATTTATTTCTTCGTGTGGGAATTGGATTTCCTATGAGGGACAGACTATAAAAACAAGTTTTACAAAGAATTATTTCTCTCTCATTTTTCCCCCCTGCAAAACATTTATGGCCACTTCCTTAAAAAAGGCAATACATCCCAATTTTGCAAATGAATAAAAAATGTAAATTTAAGTTCTGCTGAAGTGTGAATTTCAGCAGGAAGTCCGCTGTTATTTGACTAAATAAGAAAAAGAAATTTTGAAGCTGTTTTTGTATGACAACATCATTTTTGCTATCTAATCACTTCCAACCCATTTTGTTGGCAGTGAGGCCCCCAAACTGTGACTCACAAAGTAACAGTACCTCATTGTTCCCAGAGCCCCCCCCCCATTGCTGGACAAGGGCAATGTGTGTCCAAGGAGGCCCAGAATTCCCTAGGACTCTCCGAGTTCAATTCATGTTCTAATCCCCTCTGTCCTTGCGTTAATGAGGTCAGCTTTGGCAGGTTCCGTGCATTCTTGATGTCGTCTGTGTCAGCAAGGTGGGGAGGGTGGCCTGGGTTCCACCGTAAGGCTGTCTATACAACAGGGAACCTCAGAGTTCTGCCATTTCCAGGTGTCCGCAGATTTCTGCTTGCAGAGACACTGACAAGGTTATGCCATTGTGGACCATGGTCTGCAAAAGCATTTCCTCTGACCTTGGACACTGGATAATTCTCTACCTCTCGGCTCTTCCGGAGCAGTGAAAATGGCCGAAAAGCTTGGGGAGTTTTGCCAGTATCCATATGGTAAAGGCTGGGCTTAGATTCTAAATGTTGCCTTATCCGCCTTGCCAAAAATGTCCACCAAACATTTCTCTTGGTCAGGTTATCCTGTCTGTAGAAAACACAGCTGTCTACCGGAGGTTCAGCCAGAGTTTCAGCCCAGGGCGTCAAGACTTGTCCTCTAAAGCCAGCACGTCTTTCTGGAGGAGGTCTTCGGAACCTCTCCCATGTCTTGATAAAATGTACTGAGAAGGGGGTTCAAGGGGAGGACAGCGGGAATTTCCCTGAGGCTGACTGTCCGGGCCTGACACGCAGGCCCGCTGATAGAGAAAGCAACAGGGACAATATCACCTGTCTCTCCTCTCCTCACTGCCTCAGCGCTCTGTGGCTGTGCGACTGTGCGAAAGCACTCCACAATTCAGTGGCTTCCACAACAGCCATTTATGTAGCTTGTGACTGTGTAGGCCGGCAGTTTGGGGTGGGGCTCTGCTGGCGGTTCTTCTGCCCTGGACGGGGCTCGGCGAACCTCTCCTGGGCTCACTCCGGTGTGTCTGCATTAATGCTGGCGGGCTGGCAAGGCCAGCTGATATGTGATGGCCACGCTGGTCTCAGTGGGTGAGACACCTGAGCCCTCTCTACACCTGGACTCTTATCCTCCAGAGGTGAGGCTGGGCTTGTTCAAGTGGATCTAGGAAAAGCCAGAGAGCAAGTCTGTGAGGGCAAGCCCAGGTGCTTCTCAAGGGTGTGTGTGTGTGTGTGTGTGTGTGTGTGTGTGTGTGTGTGAGACCTTTACTCCTGTCCTACTGGTCAAAGAAAGTCACATGGTCAGTCTAGATTCAAGGCATGGGCCCAAACTCCAACTATCCATCAGAGGAGCTACCTTTCAAGGCTGTGGATATAGGGAGAAGAATTTATGGCCATTTTTTCAATCTACCACATTCACCAAACACAAAACAATCTCTTTTAGGGCTTAAGACGGCCAATACATGTTCCCATTTCTCCCACTTCTGAGTTTAGAACCTATTGAAAGAAGTATGTGGGACTCAAATGGGGCAGAGCAAGCATCAGTTCTATTACTGGGACATTTGGAATGAAGACATGTCCTGCCTTCATAGTCAGAACAGACATTCCACAACCCCTCTCCCCTGGCATTACACAACCATCCGGAATTAACACGTCCCCTTGCAGGAGCTTTAAAAATGTGTTTTGGGTAGGTGGATGCCGGAGAGAAAGAAACAGAAGGAAGAGACTGGATGCAGGTATTTTATCCTCTGGAGTAGTAGATGCTAGACACTTCTCCCGCCATCAGGGAGACACAGAGAAATGTGGGAGGAGGGGGCAGTGGTAACTACTTTGTGGGCCCAGGTGGGGGTGCTATGAAAGGGAGAAAAATGGTCCCCCTAACACGAGTATTTCCAAGCAATGAAGGTGTTCATTTTTTGCTGAGTACCATTTTTCCCCCTCTAAGTAAAAATTTGCTTGGCAAAGAAACTACTCATTATTTTGAAGATATGGATGACCAGTCAAGTTTTGCAATAGGACTTGCAAAATAGCCCCTCTTCTCTGATGGAGTAAGTGAAATAGATGCAAACCAAGAGTCGGCTGCACTGAAGGACATCATTGCTTAGTTACATCCTGTTGCAAGTCGAAGGGGAAAGAGCTGCCCATTCCGTGACCTGCCTCCAAACGTGAGAGGGAAGTCAATGTTTGGGGGTGGTGTCATTTGATAGAGGGCAGCTTCTGTTTTCTTCCAGTGCCCCAAGACCCAAAGCAGATCCCCCTCTTCTTCCCAATGTCAACCACTAGCTATAGGACAAGAAGTTCAGCCCCTTCCTCCGGGAGTTACCGTCTCACTCATCTCCCTCTCCCAGAGTCTTCAGTAAATTGTCTCCTCCTCTCAGCCCAGGCACTATAGCTCACCTCCTCTCCCAGTCTTCCTCCTCTCTTACCTAACACCTAGGACTGGTTTTGTTCAGGGCTCAGCTCCTGATTTTTTTTTTTTTTTTGCTCAGGCTTTGGAGATTGCTGTCACTATTACCACGTTCTATAAACTGCCTGGGTTTTTGTTTTAGGTTGTATTGTTCTTCCCCACGGAGAGCAGGGCATATAAAAGCTTTTACTGCTGGTTGATGTGTGTGGGTGGGGAGCAGAGGGCAGAACTGAGAAGTATGAGGGAAAGGTATCTCAGCCAATGTTGCAGAATTTTATTCTCCCATAGAACCTTCCACATCATCCAGGTGAGGCTTGTGTTGGGGTAAATCCAAGTTTTATTAATCATGCAGATTTTTTTTTCAGATTAAGCATCATTTTCACAAACGATCCCCCTAGAGGCAGTGAGAAGTCAACACAGCCACTCTGGGGAAGGGGAAAGAGGCCGGCAGTGCTGTGGCTGGGAGGCAGGTCACTCAAGAGGGCAGAACTGCTGGCGTGGATACACAGGAGTATGAAGCCACCATTGGGTGGAAGACAGCAGAGGCTGGTCTCCACTAGACCAGCCTTAGGCACCCACGTGAGCCCTGTCCTGGGATGCCTGCAATACTGACTTATCACCCATCAAGACGTCTCCTTGCACCAGTAATGGAACACAAACCCCCTCCCCTCCAAGGGATCGGGAGAGTAGTGGCGAGGCCCCCCAGCTCTGAGCTGCAGGACTCTGAGTCGGTGAACACAAACTTGCGTCTCGGTTCACCCCATCCCAGCTGCGTGGCCTTGGGCAAGTTACTTAATCTCTCCAGACCTCTGCTTTCTGATCTGGAAAATGCCAAGATGATATACTATCTAACACCTGTGTTGATTAAGAGAATTATATAAAATATGGTACGTAAAGTCCTTGGCAGAATGCCAGGTACTTAATGAGTGCTCCATAGAGATTAGCCAGTATTCTGTGTCATTTTTAATTTCTCCTCCTGTTGCTGTTGCGATTCAGGGGAGTGCTGTAGATTTTCATTTTGTTCTTTCGCCAGTGACAGACACTGCCCGGTGTTAGGCTAAGATGGACAAGGGTCAGGTACCACTTCGGGTTGGCTGTCAGTGTTCCTTGGCAAGACCATGGTCACACAAAAGGACGGCCTCACTGGAGCCCTGCCACGTTCAGTGATGAAAGTATGAGCCTAGAATGTGTGAGCTGCGTTGATATTGTCAAGTCTGAGCTAGGACTGATATACACCAACCTTGCTGGAATCACAGTGGCAGTTGGATTTTCTTCTTTCCTATCATTGAGAATCTATTCTAAATATCCCCAAATGGTGGCCACGATGACAGCTCTTGTTAGAAGGGAAAGAGTACCATAATAATATAATTTGACAGAAAAATGCTTTTCCAGATAGGTAATTTACAAGGTCCTGTAAAAAATTATGCCTTGTTTGCAGGTAAATTGGAACTAGCCATGTAATCCCAGGGTCCACAGGTTACCTATGAAGAATTTCTTTAGCTGGTCCCTTAAAATGCCAGCAACATGAACCATCTGTCCATCGCCTCGATCACCCAGCCCAGGCACATAATAGGTACATAATAGGTGCATAGTAGGCACTCATTCAGCTGACAAGACTCCAGGACTCAAAATTATCCAGTTGTAATGGTGAATGAGAAGCAATGGAACCCTGCTTCTGGGGTTTCCCTCTCAGATCTGATAACTTGGGTGACTGTCTCGGACATGCCAAACTGAAGGTTTATTAAAGAATTATCAGTCCGTACAGAGCTCTGTCAGGAAATAAAACCAAATCGGGAAACTGGGAAGGTCGCCAGCTGGTACATCAAGGTGGAGGAGTGGGGCTGAAGTCAGGGTTTTGAGCAAGTGAGAGTTGGGGGTCAGGAAGGCAATGTTGAGGGGAACGGGGCCCGTTGGGCCGGGTCTGAGATCTTCGAGCCCATTCTGGGAGACTCATCACCTGCTTCTGAAGGAGGCAACAGGGAGAAACAGGTGTGATGGAAGGAAAAGGGAGCTCCCTTCTCCTCCTTCTCAATAAACAGATAATTTTAGACAGTCTAGTGATGATAAAAGACCTTCATGGGAGAGGTGCTGGCTTCCTGCAACTAGAAAGACATTCCCTGCTGACTCAGAGCAGCTATTTCGGATGCCCACAGCAAAGGCTCCCGGGCAGGGCCACGGGCTGGTCCCCAGACCACTGCTGACCTTGGCTGAGCAGAGACAGAGGGTCCATCTGCATGAGCTGCTGCACTCTGCAATTAGGGCCAGCTGGGAATTGGCAGGCAGGTCAGGCGATCACGTGCAGCTAAGAAAATTCACCCCACGTGCAGTTTTTACTACACACAAATATAGTGTACGTCCAGGATGTGATCAAGGAGGGGAAAGGTCACCGTGTGACCCAAATTCATAGGCAGTCTCTGCTGTCAGCCGGGCAGTAGCTCCCAGGAAGCGGGGCATGCGCTGATCCCTTCGCCTCGTGCTCGGCCACGCGGACTGCCCTCTGCTCATCCCTGGGGGTCTCACTCAAGCCCAGGCTTCCCGCTCAGCAGGGCTGCCCACTGCTTGGACTTATTCTGTGATTCACCACCTAGCCAAGGGCATTTCTCTGATGAGCCTGTTGAGACGGAAAACCTAACCCTCCAAAATCTTCATAGCAAAAAAGCAACAAAATAACTTCCCAGGGGCTTGCTGCAGGACAGATGTAAATTGCTCCCAGCAGCCAGGTCGGATGGCATGGCGCCCACTGCCACCCTGAGACCCTCGCCTGAGGAGCCCGGCTCCTGGGTCCTGGGTATAAGGGATTCCAACAGACAAATTCTCCAAGTTCTGTCTGGGAGATTCTGGATGTGTGTGGTCACCAAGCCCCCAGCTCTGTGACTGCTGAGCAGTTAGATGGGGCTCCTTGCCAGCTGTGTGGCATCAGGCGACTTAGCTGCCCCCTCTGACCAAGCTTCCTCATCCGTAAAAGGGAGATGATAATGCCCAGGTGTGGGGTGATGGGAGTTCCAATGAGATCATGCATGTAAAACACCATGGAGCATCTTGCTCAGTGTAACTCGCAATACATGACTTTGTTACTGTTTTTACATACTTAAAAATTATCTCCAACTGGCCTGTCTCTCTCCTTTCATGTGCTCCTTAGCTGTATCGTTGGTGGAGAGGATGCCCTAAATCTGTGACCACCCCAATGGGGCAGAGGATGGCTGAGGCAATGGCTGCCCTGGATCTTTCTTGGGGTGTTAGCTCAGATTTCTGTGAGGTCGTCCTGCTTGGGTGAGCCGCGCAGGGTCCGGTGTCAGAGGTCGGACACTGACAGCTGCTGCTGGCTGGACTAGAGGGGAGAGCAGGCTATTTGGGGACCCACGTGTGTCCCTTTGGCCCATGCCTGAGTGTTCCTGGTTTATCCTTCAAGTACAGGCATCGCTGCGGCGATGATGGTGGTGTTTCTCCTTGGTTCCCTCAGTCTCCTGGGAGCACAGTTGCAAGAGGGTGAATCAGGCCTCACAGTCAGGCCCAGAGGAGTATGCCAGACAAAAAAGAGAAAGGCTTCAACCTCTCCTCCTGCACCTCCCCCTTCGAGCTCTGTTCCCAGGGCTGAGTCCAATCCAGCCCCCCTCCTGGTATCACATCAGCAAGGCTCTCAGGGCGCCTCCAGCAGGGGTCCCTACCACGCCTGTGTTTTAAAATCACTTGGAGGGCCCCATCCCCTATCCATCAGGTTGTAGTCTCTGGAAGTGTGCCAGGAGAACCTGTATGTTCAAATCCTTCCAGATGATTCTGATCTGCAGCCATGGTCAGGAGGCTTGGGCTGGAGAGCGAGCAGAATCTCTCTGCATTGCTTCCCTGCCCTCTGACCACAGCTCATTTCTGGCTGGGGCTTGAAGGGGCTGGGCACCCGCTCTGGGCCAGTCCCTGAGTATGCAGGGTCAGGAGACTCCTCGGGGGGCCTGGTCAAGGCTGACATCTAAGGCTGTAGGCACAGAGGAACTAAAGCTGGCTTTCCCTGATTGCAGTTTCAAAATCTTTGCAACATTTGCACGCTTGGTGATCGTGCCCTGCGTGTCCCCCACTCCCTACTGTTTGCACTCCCGTCCCATTTGTTTTCTCTGCTTTGTTTTTCTGTTGGGCATGTAATACCATCTGACATCCTGTCGTCTCTCTCTCTCTGAAATAAACACTTAAAATTTTCTTTACTCTTTTTTTTTATTAAACTGTAAGTTGTAGAAAGACAATTTAGTTTTTGGGTATGCGGTATGTTGAGTGTTTGGAACAATGACTAGTACAAAGTAGGTCTTTCATAAATATTTTTCCAAAGAACAATTTTTTTTGAGTGAACCAATGAAGTTTTCTCTTTGTAGTCTGGCATGGTTGATGAAAAGGAAAGATACAGGAAACTGATAGGCAAATGCAGATCAAAGTATTCACATAATTTAAGGGCTAGATGACTAGCCTATAACTTCCCTAGATGGTCCCCAAACGCTGAGTGTGTGTAGGGGGTACCCAGCCCCTTCCTCACTGCATCCAGGAGGCAGGCATGTGAATCTTGTGAATTCTAATGTTGAATTCAGGGAGACAGACCCTGTGAAGAGGGAGCTCCCATTTTTCCCTTTCTCTGTGTGGAGTTAGCTGAATTATTTGCCCAGCATCACATGACTAGTTATTAGCGAAACTAGCACTCAAAGTAGGTTACCCGGCACGAGGCTCAACTCACGTCATGCATTTCCCGAAGTACCACAGAGCTTCATCATGCCCTGGGTATACCAGAAGGCTCTTTCTCCACACAGTATTTGCTGCCCCCACATTTTTCTTCCTGTCTCTTTCCCACAATTTATGGCTCAATGTACAAGATATTGGAAATCTCAACCAAGGGCAGACCTAATACCCTTATAGCTCAGACTGTGATTTGTAGGGCAATGCCTCTTGTAGAACTTACAGCTGGGGAGAAGGGGAAATGTGAGTTTTTCCAGGAAGAAAGAAGAATGAAAAGGCGAGATCTCTCCCTCACCTTTCCCTTCAAACATACAGACACATACACGCACACACATATGCACACATGTTTTGACACATCATTAGATAAAATACTCTTTGTCCCTGGGAAGGGATAAGTGAGTGGAGGAGAGAGGCCAGGAGGTTCTCTATGCCTGGAAGGAAACACCTGGTATGGGAAAGAAGCATGCTACCCCTCCCCCCGCAGCTACAACCACAGGCATTATTTTGACACACTACAACACCTCTGAATGCCAAATGCAATCACGAGAGGTGAAATGTTTGATCCTAGACACTCCACAGAGAGCTGGGGATTTTAACCAGGGATGCCTAGCCTACAGTCTGTGCTCTCTCCTACTGCCAAGCTGTCTCCCAGATCACCTGTTTGATGGGGTGGGCTGCCAGTCAGGGGCGGAGTAAAGAGAGATGACGTTGGCCTCCAGGCTGGGCATTGGCATAAACTGGTCAAATCTCAGTCATATTGGGGTGTAGAAACCTCCTTACTGGGGGTCAGTGGGCATGGCCAGAAAAGCTGGGGAAGGTGTGTAAAAATGATCCCCAGTGTGGGACTGAGCTTTTGGACATATTTGTGAACAATAACTCAAGCTCCTATTTCTTCTTCAGCAGGGTAGATGGATTTGGTTCAATAAATAAAAGGTCAGGGTTGCAGAGGGAGGGCCAAGTGACTCCTCCCCCCTTGGTGGCAATCACGCCTTCATCTATTGAACACTAACTACATATCAGGCGCCGTTTCGAGCACTTTGACTCCATTAACTAATTTATTTTTCCTAACACCCTAATGAGGTTAGGTCTGTTGTTATTCTCATTTCAGAGCTGAAAAGTAGAGGTCCCCCCCAGCGTTGGCACATGGCTGAGGCAGGAGTGCCCTCCAGTCCTGAGGCCCCTGAGCCCATGTCCTTCATCACGGCTGTGAGCTCCCTGAGTATAAGGCAGACAGCTCCTGTTCCTGGGAATGTGGGACCCTGGGTTTTCCTTGGTACCCAAGGCACATGCCTACCTAACAAAGCAGTGCCCAAGTCCCCTTGCCCATCTGTTGGAGTGGGAGAGAATCCTGAGATGGATGGAGAGGTCAGAACTGAGCCCCATCATGACCCTACTCTCATCAGAAGAGTTGATACCCTTCCTCTGGCGGGAACCCTGCCCAGGCCAGTTGTCAGGCTGCAGAGGGGCCACCCAGGTTTGACCTCCACATAGAAAACTGTCTCCTCCACGGTATCACTTTCTGCAGGAGGGGCCAGCATTTGAGCCATTTGGATATTTCCCTGAGAAGAGGAGAGAGAATCAATCCACTCCGGGCCATTCCAGTTCTCCAGGTATTACCAGGACGATGCCTCTGTCCTTGAAGGAGCTGTTTAATCTGAGATCAGCTCTGTCACATCCAGAGCCGCTGACAGCATTAGGTTCAAACTCATTCAGCACCAGGGCATGTTATTTTTTTCCATTCCTCACCAGGTCCCTAACATGAATTACTTCTTGGGAAAAAAAGAGACCATTTGTAGACCTGGCCTTTCAGACGCCAATGTGTTTGCTTATCAGATTGTTTGCCTGCAAGGATGCTGACTGGCTCTGTGGCCTAAGTCTTCTTGGAGAAAAATGAACGGCATGACTACTGGAAATTTAAAACATTTAAATAAATAGGCAAAAAGCCATGCCACTAATCAGTGAATCCGGAAACTTCCACAGAGCTTTGCGGACGCATCTACTTAAACCGGACCTAGTCCCGTGAAGTGCGTTCGGTGATAATTGTGAAGGACGGCTGTGGGGTTCGCCTGCCGGATTAACAGGATCTCTTCTTCTGGTCACAGCACCCAGATTTCGTCGTGGGAAATGTTCCCGTGCCCACTCCCAGACAAGGGGTGAGCACGAGACTCAAGCTCGGCCCACCGCATGCTCTTCCCCTGGAATCTGAGCTGCGATATACCCCGCAGAACATGGCGGCTCATTCCGTTCAATTGCCCTAAGAGACCAGAAACCCAGAGTTGCCCCGGTTCTCATGTTTCCCCTAGTCCCATTTCCGCAGCTTTGCATTTGATTCTGTGAGCTATCCCTTACTCGGTCAATAATTTACTTTCACCGAAGTCAGAGTTGCTGTGTATTTCTCCCAACTAAATAAATCCCCAGTGGTTGCTATGATCCTCACCAAGGACATGGCCCTAGTGGCGCCCTCTGTCGGCAGCACTTGGGTATTGTGCAGTGCGATCAATGTCTCTGTAGGTGCCCTTGTCTGTAGTCTTTGAACTGAAAATGATCTTGCTCACCTCCTAATCAGGAGACAGCTCATGTAAGACAGAGGTGGCTACTCCACGTCAGGGTGGACCAGGTACAGCTCATCTTCCAGCCCCTCAGGAGATGTCCAGCCAGGCAGAAGCAGTTAAACCAATCTGACTGCTTCCTTCCGAATTTGGAATACAGAATATGGAAATGAGTCACCATTGGATAACAAGAGGACGCAGCAGTGAGCTCACAGGGAGAAGCTGAGCTCGGACAACCATTTTCCAGGACAACCCCTAACGTGACACATGCCTCCTGCCTGATTCCTGCTCCTCGTTCACATCTCACTTTGTGTTGCCTCTTCAGAAACGTCTTCCCTGGTGACCCAACCTAAAGAAGCCACTCCTTACCTCCCTCAATGACATTTGGTGTTTTTTTAAACCCAGGTTCTCCTGTTTATGTATTGCATTTGTCAGTTAACTGTCAGTCCTGGGCACTCTCCTCTCAGCCCCTCTAGAATGTAAGGTCAATGAAGGTAGGTTTCTCGTTTGTTTTACTTTTGTCTCTGTGTTTCTTGGATCTAGAACAAGTCCTGCATCTCCCCACCCATATTTGACCCCATGCCATCCCATCACTGCCACGAATGCTTCTGATGGCCTGGGACCCAATTCCGATGTGTTTGTGGGGTGGGGAGGGGCTTTCTCACACACCAACTAGTGATTCCCTAGACGCCCATTGAGGAATCCCACAATTTAACTCAATGCCGACACCGTCTACCTGGGGATGGCATTAGGTGCCACAGGCTAACGGCCCAGTCCTGTAAGATGCCCACCCTGCCTCATTCAGGCACCAGGTTTCAAGTGCAGTGTGCTGCTGCCTGTGCTTCCGGCCAATTGGTTACAGACTGCATGTTCCCATGCCTGCCTCTAACTCAGGATGCCAATCACAAGTCCAGGTTGTAAATCAGAGGTTCCTGTGGGTTTGATTAATTTGCCAGAGTGGCTCCCAGAACTCAGAGAAACATTTTATTTATTAGATTACATAAAAGGCCATAATTTTAGAATGGCCAGATGGACGAGACCCATTGGGCGAGGTCGGGGGAAAGGGAGTGAAGCTTCCATGCTCGCTGAACGGGCCACGCTCCCTGAGTCTCCACGTGCTCACCGACCGAGCAGCTCTCTGAACCCCATCCTTTCGGGTTTTTATGGAGACTTCATTACATAGGCACAATTAATTAAATCATGGACCACCGGGGATGGAACTCCATCTGCAGCTCCTCTCCCTTCCCCATGGCCAGAGGTCATGGCCGGAGGTCAAGGGCTGAACGTTCCAACCCTCCAACCACCTGGTTGGTTCTCCTGGCAACCAGCTCCCATCCCTAGGTGCTTTCCAAATGTTATTTCAATCACATAACAAAAGACACTTTATCACTTCCAACACTTACGCAATTCCAAGGGTGTGGGGAGCTATGAGCCAGGAATCCTGGATGAAGACCAAATATAGACTATATGGCTGTAATTGAAAAATAAAATTAAATATATATATTGGTTATCCAAATATCTGCTTCTTATAAATCATAATATCACACCTGCTTACTTTCATTTGGCTTTAGACACTCCGGCCCAAAGAAAGATGATGGCTGGTTAGAGACTTGATACCTTTTTTTATTTTGTGACTAGGGTTTGGGCTTTACCATTTGTTTGTGACCAGGGGCAATTCATTTACCTTTGGTGCTCGGTTTCAGTGGAGACAATAATTCCTGTTTTACAAATGGCACAGTGTCAGTTCATTCATTCATTCTGCTCATTTACTAAGGAGCGCTAGCCTTTGTCACACGCTAGTGTTGGGCACAGGGCGCTGAAGAAGATGTTCAAGACCAAAGACATAATAAAAGTGAGAGTGCTTTACCAACTTTAAGTCAATAACTAAATGTAAACTGCATTATTATTACCCCTTCTGGAATATTTGCATCTTAAATGAGGATGGCTGGGAAACAGCCAAGCATAACAAGAAAGGATTAATTCCTGATGGTAGCATTTTAGCCCTTCTGGTTGTATGTGTGAGTGTGTGTGTACTTAGCTAGGGAATGGCTGATGGTAAATTAGTAAACGGGGAGGAGGCAGAGTTTTCTCTTCGGGGAAGTTTCCATTAAATCCCCCCATGAAAGGGTGGTATGTCCTGCTTGCTCCAGTGGTGGGAGCAGAGAAGGGGAGTTCAACTTTCTGTGGAGACCCGAAGCTAAGCTGATACCAGTGTTTGCTACTCAATTGTGAAAAGACACAGGGTTTCCAGTCTCTGATGAACTTCCCTTGCTTACAAAAACTATCTTCGCTGACTGTCTCTTAACTTCAAAGCTGTTACTATATTTAAATTTTCCACAAAGGGAAAAGAGGTTCCCCTTTATTGAAAACATCCATTCTCCCTAGAAGCCAATCACATTTGCTAAGACTGGGGGTCTTGGTGAAAACCTGGGCTGGACTTCTGTCGCTCTATTCTGGGAAAGACCTTGCAAGTCCTGGTGAAAATCTCCTCTTTTCTGGCCATCACATGGTCCAGAAGAGGGTGAAAGGGAATATATATCATTCTATAATTTGTAATTTAATATAAATATTTTTTCCCTCAGTAAGATCCTGATGTCTGAGTATAAGTCTTCAAATGCCAATACATTTCCTTGGACTTACTAGCATCTGCTTCCAGCCAATACGAGGTCCTGGGTTCTCATATTTAAGGTGTTGAGCCATGTTACTTCTGCACACAGTAGCCGAGGGGTCCTGGAGCGGATGCCACATGCTCTAAGAACTGCCCCCGCCTGGGTCCTGCCAGGGTCTCATTGCTGCTCCCACAGCATCCCGGTCTTTGTACCCAGTTTGTGCCTTCAGTGATGCTCCATCCTCATCACCTTGAACCTAAAATGCCTACTCTTTGAACTTCCCTTAATAAGAGCTGCCATGGTACGAGGCACGGTGCTTAGTGCTTAGAAAACATTATCTCCACTCTTCGTAACAACGAAGTGTGCATGTTCTACAGATGAGAAACAGTAGAGCTTGTGATCGTGAGACTGGATGAGTTTTGTGGTTGGTGAAGAGTGACGTGTGAAGGAGAGTGATGGGATTTAGGGCTTTCCAGAGAAGCAAAGTCCAGACCTTGGAGAGCCTGGCATTTTCCTGGAGCGTCAGAGCTGAGAGCGTTCTTGGAGAATACCGATTTAATTTCCTCCTCATTTTACATTATGGGCAAACGAAAGCCTGGAAAAAGATTATCACTTAATTTTAGGGTTTGATTACTACTCTGCCTTTATGTACTTTATTAACCAGAATTACCTTAGGTAAAAGGAAAAGTTTAAACAACAACAACGCCATGGTCTAAAAGAGAAGGTGAATTGCATTCCATTTTTGTCTGGGACTGATGCCTGCCTAGACGGTGCCGATCAACGGATCGATGTCCTCTTGGAGGGAGACTCTGATGGCACGATGGATGCCCCATCCGATCTGGTACTTTTGTCTGTGTCTGGGATGACGTTAGGGAAGGTGCTCTCGCCAAATGTGTGAGAGGCCGGAAGTTGGGAGCGGAGACAATGTGTTCAGTGAGAAAGTCAGGATCCCAAAAGATTCCAGAAGCTTAGCATTCTGGACCACATTTAGTGAGAAGGCATTTGAAAGGGCCCAGGGTAAAGCTTTACCCTCGGATTCACCAAGCAGCTAAACAGAGCAGGAGAGTGAGGACTGCACAAGTCGCAATGAGAACATCATGGCGGGAGGGGTGGCTAAATGGATAAAGCCTACGTGAAGAAAATGGTACGTATCATCTCGAGCTGCACTGGGAGAACAGGAAGGTCCTGATTTGTTATTCTGCTGAGACCAGACAACACCCTCAAAAGCATTCAGCTTTGGGACCCACTATTTAAGACAGACACGATGATCAAATTTGGACTCTGGAGCTTGACTGTCTAGTTCAAGTTCTGGCTCTGTCTCCTGTTGGCTGTGTGACAGGGCAAGTTACTTAACCTCTCTGTAGCTCAGATGCCTCATCTGTAATAACAGTATCATGACTTGTGAAGTGCAAATGAGTTAATGTATAAAATGCTTAGTATATGCTATGTAGGAAATAGCTATAATTCTTATTGGCTTACCATTTATTGAGTATTTAGTTGGGCTGGACTCTGTGATAAATATTCTTCATACATTTTCTCAGTTACTCTGCATAATAATTTTATGTGATAGGCAGCTCGTAGCCAATTCAGTTACCCTGGAAGTGAGACCCCTAGAACTGAACTCCAGTCTTCCTGGCTCCCAACCTGATACTTTCCACCGCTATTGCATGGTCCCTTGAAATTGATTGCAAGGAGACTGACTACTGTGGCAAAGGGTGCAGAGTCAGGTCATGAAGGTAGACTGAAGGAGTTGAGAAGGGGGTGTTGGTGACAAATTCTAGAGAATAGATGACAGATATAAGAGGAATCAGACTTGTTTGGGATAGAAGTAGCCTTTATCTACTGGAGCTAAATTTCCGATGAATTTAACAGTCACATTCTTTAGAGATGGGGTGGCAGTTTCATGCAATAATGAGTTCCCCATCACTGCAGGTGTTCAAGAAAAGGCAGGTAGAATTCAAGCACCAGAGAGCTGGTTGAAGTGGATGTCTTTTAGAGCTACTTGCAGTGCTATGATGGTCTATCCCCATCTCTGTACCTTGATATCTTTGTTTCCAAATTCATTGAACAATATTTACATCTTCCTGATTCTAAAGAAGATCATGAGGGTTAAGAAAAAAATTGCTCATTAAGCATGCCAAGATCCAGAGAAGAAATGCACTATTTTAAGATAAACTATTATTATAGCACCATGTATACATATGTAATTGGCAAGTGGATAACAGTACCAAGAGTTGGCTAAATTCATGCACATAACAAACTGTGATAGTTTCTTAGAACCAAATGTGTTTATCGCATGTGCCCAAGTATTGCAGTTGATAACTTCTACTACATCCTATGCTTTAGTGTACTTGTAAATTATTTGGAGGTTTCAACAACAAAATGCAACCAAAACAAAAGCAATCTTGTTATGCATTTGAAGTCTCCACCCAACCCCCAGAATTTTCTAACATATAAATACTGAAATTCTAGCGATGAGGTTTTTGATTCAATTATGAGATCCAGAAAGAGGACCAAGTTGTGGTCTTTTGGGAATTGGTATTCAGGTTTGGGAGAATGGACCACGGCTCTTGTCCATTTCCGGTTTGCTTCTCTAGCCTACAAAAGGTATATTTTTGTCCAGTTGGGCCCATGAGACTTAATTGCCTGCTAATTTTGTACTGGATTGAATTAATTTCGAGACCAAATTAATTAAAACAGATGAAGCTCCCTTCATCTATTATTCATGAGCTTGTTAGAACAGGAGGAAGCACATTAGCTGCATTAAGGGTATTACATTGTTTTAATGAACTTCTTTTTGGTGCCCACTAATGGGACTTTTGAGGAGCCCAACATGGTTTCTCCAGTCAGTGCTTGTGAAGTCGCTCTGGTTTGCTCTGGCAAATAACCCACGCACGCAGAGAGAGCTGCTTTGAAAGCCTCGCAGACTTTAGAAGGTGAGTGGCAGGTGTGTGCGGGTGGAGGGCAGGGACAGAACCACACACCAGAGGAAATGTCTCTCCTGCTGCTGGTGGGACTTTCTGGCTGCTCTGTTTCCACGGGCAGTAGGAAAATTACTGAACAGTGTGCAGAGATTGGCAAGATAGTGGCAGAGGAGGGGAGCAAGAGGTGAATGGCATCAGGAAGAGGGAGAAGGTTTGGTTTGATTTATTAAGTTCATGGTTGAACGTTTCTGCAAGCATGATTCTTGATTGAAATGCAGGAAAGGCTGACAGGTAAGAACTTGGTTGAAGCATGATTCTCATGACCGCTGTGGTCCATTCTGGCTGCCAGACTCTTGGTTCTGGGAGGGAGGTTCCGCTCTGTTGAGATACCAATTTAGAAATTCACCCAGAGGTGGTCTTTGTGGAGCTAGATATTAATGAACACAAACTAAAAGGATGTATGTGGAGTGACTGAAAGCACAGTGTGTGATGGGGATGCGATGGGGTGGCCGGGGAGTTCCCGTCGGTGGGCTTCTATGCCTTTATCACCTGGATAACAGTTTACAGGAGTGTTCCTTCTCCACATCCCCACATACCCTTCTGCTGGTACCTACATTGCCTTTCTTTCATTAAATTCATGTTGCAAATGTATTTCTATTACATGAAAACATTCTTTAAAATTTTAAATAATGAACACAGATGAAGAACCAGAGTCTGTTCCCCATCTCTGTTCCTGCTTCTCCCTGACTTCCCATTATCTCCTCCCCAAATAACCACTCTTAAGAGTCTGGCCTCTTGTTTTTTAACATGTATGCATGCATATACACACAGACGAGACTATATAGACTTTTGTGTCTATAAGAAGAGCTCATTAGTGTTGTATTTACTCAGTAATTTTATATTTGGTATTGTTTGCCTGAGAACTTACATTTCTAGCAATTCCATAAATTAGGTAGTCTGAAGACTTTGAACTACAATTCATTTAGTATATTGGGTAAAACATATCAGGCATTCTAAAAGGCACTGCTGAGTTTAAAAGGATGTGAAGGATCTCTCTAAGGTCAAAAAGAGGAGGGAACAGAAAACCACAGTGAGAAGCACTCTCTTTTTTTTTTCATTTTTCAAGAATGTCATATAAATGAAATCATACGGTACATAATCCTCTGGGGCTGGGTTTTAACAGCCATGTGGAGATAAAATAAGTGTCCTTGGCTTCATGAGAGGGTTAACTGAAAATGAGACAGTCACTAAAGCCAGGATTCTCGAATAGCTACATCCTCAGTAAAAGTGCATATTAGAAAAATTTGCCCACCAGGCGAAGGAGATAAGAAAAATCGTGTGTCTGGCTCTCGCTGTCATTGTGGGAAATCTCCCTTAAGAAGCTGCAGCCACAGACTTCTCTCATGTAGGTGCAGGATTAATAGTGGCACTACCTACGTGCTTTAGGAACTCCAACATGGGAAACTACGTAAGTAGTTCCGGAGAGTGATAATTTGGCCATAGGTGAGGAAATCTGAGGGCAGGAAGTGGCCTCCAGCAAGACAGCGTGGATAAAGTCCCACCGAAGGTGATTTCACAATAAAAACTTACAAAACATGGAAAGAAACAGCACACCAAGGCAGAACAAGGCAGCAGACACACGACGCAACACCATTGGCCTGCCACGCTTTATATGATTGACCTCTTGGATGGCAGTTATAAAATAAATGTATTGAAAGTGATCGAGGATATCAAAGAAAGAGTTAGAAAATAAAAACAAATATTTTAAAGTCTTGGTATACTTGAAACATACAATGGAAATTTTAAAAATAAAAAAAGATGATACATTAAAAAAAAACAGTGGTTGAATTAATCAGCATGTTAGACCCAGTTGAAAAGAGGACTGGTGAACTGAAGTTAGTTCTGAGGAAATTATTGAGACTGCAGCGTACAAAAAAATAGATAAAACATGGTAAGTAGAAATTAGGATGAATAGGATAAAGTGAGAAGATTTGGTGAACATCTAAAGGGAAAGAATAGAGAGAAAAAAAGGAGAAGTGATATCTGATGACCATGATTGCAACTTTACCAGAAATTATGAATGACATGAATTCTTAGTTTAAATAAGCACAAATGCTGAGCATGACAATAAAATAATTAGATTATGTTAAGACAACTGTCAGGAAAAAGTGTAGCCATTCGTTAATATGATGAGAACAGTTTGTACAACATCGATGTAACCTGGCAGCCCAGGAGAGTGGACTGGAATGCGCATGTGTGAACCATGATAACTTCACTGTACTAGTCAGTGGGGGTGGTAGATGCCACTGAGTAAGCATGTTTACAGTGTGGCTGTTGCATTCAAAATGACTAAGCAAATAGAGCAACAAATCTGCATCAAATTTTGCATTAAGCTTGAACATCCCTCCATGGAAAATATTTGGATGGTTTGGAAGGCTGCAGCTATGGGCAACTGGTGATTGGCAGCTTCTTCACCACGACAACACGCCTACTCACACATCACATCTCATGCTGAGTTTTCTGGAGAAACATCAAATCACCCAGGCAACTCAGCCCCCCTACATCCCAGATTTGGTCCCCTGCGATTTCTGGCTTTCCCAAAACTAAAATTACCTTTGAAAGGGAAGAGATTTCAGATCATCACTGAGATTCAGGAAAATTAGAATGGGGCAGCTGATGGCAATTCCAACAAAGGATTTTGCAGAGTGTTTTGAACAGTGGAAAAGATGCTGGGGGAACTGTGTGAGGTCCCAAGTTGCCTATTTTGAAGGGAACTGAGGTCCTCTGTACAATGTTTCTTGTATCTTCTTCAATAAATGTCTCTGTTTTTCATAGTGCATGGATGGATACTTTCTTGACAGACATCATTAACTGTAGAAAAATAAACAAGCTTTTAAATGTCTTTCTTTTGCTTTTTTACTTGAATGCCAATTTGGAAATGTAAATATTGTTGAGCCATAGTTTTCTTACTCAAGACTTTATAGACATTGTTGTATTTCTTTACATATTGAATATTCTGTGGAATGGTCTAAAATCAACCTGTTTTTTTTTATTCTTTTGAGTTGCCCCCCACCCCTCATTTCCTACCTTCACTGGAATCGACAGCCTGAGTATGCGTTATAAAATTTCCTTTCATCCTTTGATAGTCATTGGCTAGATTCATTAATGCTACGCAGTTTTTACATTTATTTTTTAAATTATCATACATAAAATTGACCTTTTTGAAGGTACACTTATAGGGAGCCTAGCTGTGTGGCATGGTGAATGTAGCCCAGCCCCTGACTCGGAAAACCGATGCGGAGTGAGTGGGAACACAGGAACCCAGCCCATGGATCAGTTCTCCAGTGGAGAATCAGGCCTGCATTGTACCTAGGCTGCTTTGAGGTTTGCTTTTGCTAAAACTCCCTCACCCTGGATTGAGGCAGAAAATGTTTACTGCATATCTTTAAAGTAACTTTCTAAAGTCTGTGCTAAACCTCCCAAGTATGGAGTGTAACTAGTTCAACCACTTTTCCCCTTACCTTTGCAAATATCCTTTTTCTTTGAAGTAATTAGCAACTTCCTTTCCTTTGTTATCAGTAAAAGGTAATCACCTAAAGTGAACCTGTGCATAATAAATGAGGACCACCGTTCATGTAATGTGTCCAGAAAAGTAATAAAAGTTTGTCCAGGCAGGGGTCAGGGTCCCCTCTCACTCAGAGAGTGGCCATGCTGTCCCTTTCTCTCCACAGGACTTCTGCAGTCCATGTGAATTTGTTCACTGCAGCCACAACACATGGACTCCGCGGGCCAGAGTCCACATCAGTACACTTCTATGACTTTTCACACATGTCTAGATTTGTGGAATTACCTCCTAATCAGAATGCAGAACAGATTTACCAACTAGGAATCCCCCCTTCCACTATAGTCAGGCCCTTCCCCATACGTGTAAAACATGTCAGCTATAGATCTGTTCCCCAGAGTATGGTTCTGTCTTCCTACAAAGTCTCATAAATGAAATCATGTAACCTTTTGAGGCTGACCTCTTATCATTTAGCACAGTGTTTTTCAGATCATCCAAATTGTTGTACATATCTGTGTTTCTGTCCTTTTTATTCGTGGGTAATGTCCTGTTGCATGGGTGAACCGCATCATCTTTTTTCATTCCATTAAATGACTTTGGATTGTTTCCAATTTGGGACAATTATGAATAAACAAACTTTAAACATTTGTATACAGTTTTTTTCTGAGCATAAGCTTTTGTTTCTTCATGATATATACCCAAGCGTGGGATTACTGGGCTGTATAGTAATATATCTCTACATTTATAAGAAACTTTCAAAAATTTTTTCAGCATTTCTTTTTATTTTGCATTCTCATCAGTAGTGTATGGGATGTCTAGTTTCTCTGCATTATCACCATTGCTTGGTATCATCAGTATTAAAAAATTTTTTTTAGCTGTTATAATGGATGTGTAGAGATATCTCATTGTAGTTTTGTATTTTCCTATGTTGAACATCTTGGTGAAGTGTCTGTTTTAGTCTTGCTCATTTAAACATTGGGTTGTTTGTTTTCTTATTATTGAGTTTTGAGAGTTATTTATTTATTCCATAAGCAAATATTTTAATTGATTGTATAGTTTGTCTTTTAATTTTTAACAATACCTCTTACAAAGTAAAAGTTTAAAAATTTGATAAAAGTCAGTTGTCTTTGTTTTCCTTTTGTGGGTCATGATTTTGATGTCATAACAAAGAACTCTTTGCCTAACACAGCTCAAAGATTTTTCTTCTATATTTTTTCTAAAAGTATTACAGTTTTATCTTTTAATTTAGATCTGTAATTATTCTGAGTTATTTTTTTATGTGGTATGAGGTATGGATCGAAGTCTCTTTTTACACATGGGTATTGTTTGAGTACAAATTGAATTGCTTTTGTACATTTGTTGAAAAACAATTTGCCGTATTTGCGTGGGTCTGTTTCTCAAGTCTACTCTATTCCATTGGTGTACGAGTCTATTCCTCCACCAGTACCCACCGTCATAATTCCTGTGGCTTTACAGGAAGTCTTAAAACCAGGCACGGTAACTCCTCAACTTTCTTCTTTACAAAATTGTTTTCACTATTCTAGTTCCATTGCCTTTCCCTATGAATTTCTAAATTGGCTTATCTATCTGTTAAAAACTGCTAGGACTTCAATTGGACTTGTGCTAATTTTTCAGATCAACTTAAAGAGAACTGATATCTTTACTATGTTGAATTCTTCTGATAAGAACAGTACGCATCTCTCCACGTATATGGGCTTTCAACGATTTCTTCCTCAGCCTTTTTTAGTTTTCAGCCCCCGTGCTTTGTGGGATACCCATTTTTAGTTATACCCAGTTGTGCCCCCAAAAGACTGTACTGACTTAGCCACCTACTAGTGGTTGAGAGTTTCCATTTCCCCACATTTTACCCACAGTGAATATTGTAAAGAACATTTTAAAAATCATTTTGCTTAGATATACTTATTTTAAGGTAGTTTATTTTATAGGGTAGACAAGGTCATCTTCCTGCAACTCTCTTTAGACTTATCTGGTGCACTTAGAACAATGTCCTGAATGCAGGGCACTGCAAACACAATGTATGTACTACCTTGCACAGAAAACACCTCTTCTCAGCTCAAAACAAAAACAAAAAACCCTGCTGTGAGCTTAGCTTAACATCCTTTCAACTTTCTAAAGACTAAAGCTAACCAGCTCCTACATGAGCATTTTGTCTCTGAGATTCCCTGAGACAGTTCAGAGCAAATGAGCTATGGACGAGTTGCTGGAGACCCAGGGTGAATTTCCAGCTTTGCCACCGACCCGCAGTGTGAATTTGGGGAAAGCACCTTGCTGTCCCATCGATAAAGAAATAGAGGAGAAAAGAAAAACTAGAAATAAGGAGAGGAAAGGAATGGACTGAAAGGAGAAAGAGAATCCAAGTTCAGATCGCTGATTCGCCAGGGGTTGACTAGTTGCCCAAATTATCAGGGACTCCAAGAGAGCTTTCTCAGGAGCGAGTAGATGACATCGGTCACTGCCAGGGCAAGCCAGAGTATCTGACCTCCTGATTGTAGGTCAAGAGCCCTATTTGCACACTCCAAGACAGCTGTGGTTCGAGATCTTCCTTTGCCATTTTTCAGTATTGTGATTATACTTCTTGTGTGCAATAGACCAATACATATGTTAATCTTGTCGATTTCATATGTAAATGTGCCTTTTGAAAATGCCAATTTATTGGAAGAAACAGGTGGTAAACAGAAAAAAGAAAAAAAACAATAATTTTGTAGTAGAAGAAATGGAGGTTCAGAGAGATCAAGATACTCAATTCTGAGACTATACTTTCAGGAATCATTTCTATAGTTTGTTACAAGATACTCAACTCCACAATTATTTGTTGAGATCCCACTCAGAGCCAGACGATGTGCTGGGCACTGAGAATTCAAAGATGAGCGAGGTACCCACATTAGTACCGTTAGTGACATTCACAGGAATTGCCCAAACAGATACCCAGTGACTGGTGAAGCCTGGATGCCTGCCCCGGTCAGCCAGGCTCTAACATCAGATCAGCGACCCCCAAACCATGCTGCTTCCAGTGTCTGTGACCTTCATAACTCAGCAGAAAAGTCACTTTGCCCTTCGCAGTGCTGACTAGGCATTTGATTATGATAACTTTGCTGTGGTAATAACACGGCACTTACTGAAGGCCGTTCACATACGGGAAAAGAGATGAGATTGTTGGATGAGCACGGATTTATCAATTTTTCATTGTATGGATTGGGGTTTGATGTCCTGTCCAAGAACTTTCAACCACGCCCTAGATCCTGAAGGTTTTCTCTGCTTACTTCTCTGAGTTTTGTACTTTTACATCTTATATTTAAATCTATGATCCATTTTGAGTTAATTTTTGTATGAGGTATGAAGTTTAGATCGAGGCTCAGTTTATTTTATTGCCGCTGCATTGCTTCTGCATCTTTATCAAAAATCAGTTGACCATGCTCGTGTGAGCCTATTTCTGGGTTCTCTAATGCATTTCATCGATCCTCGTGTCCGTCTGTCCCTATGCCAGGACGGCCAACCTCGATGACCATAGCTGTGTACTACATCCAGGAAAGGGGAAAAGTGAATCCTTCTACTTTATTTTTTGTTCTTTTCAAAATCGTCTAAGCCATTTTGGCTCCTTTGTCTTTCCAAGTCAACAGAAAAGTGATATAGTCTTATCAATAAATAGTGCTGGAATAACGAAATAGCTAGAGACAAAATAAAATAAATAAAATAAAATAAATAAAATAAAATAAACCTAGATCTAAACCCTCACACTATACACAAGAGTTAATTCAAAATGAAGCAGGCTTAAATATAAAATGTAAAAATAAAAAATTGACCAGAAAACACTGGAGAAAATCTTCAGAGCCTTGGCTTGACAAAGAATTTTTACACTCCACACCAAAAGCATGACCCATGAAAAATGATAAATTGGACCTCATTAAAATGCAGAACTTCTGCTCTGCGACAGACCTGTTAAGAGGATTAGAAGACAAGTTACAGAGTGGGGGAACTGCGAGCTGTGTACGCGACAAAGGGCTAGCATCTAGAATATAGGAAGAACTTGCAAAAATTCAACAGTAAAACAATTTAATGAGAAAATGGGTAAAAAATAGGAACAGACATTTCACCAGAGAGGATACACGGATGGAGACTAAGCGCGTGAGAAGAACTCCAGCAGCACTAGCCCTTAGGGAAGTGCAGACTCAAATCGTGCCAAGATGTCACGGCCCCCCTGCCAGAACGGCTACAACAAAAACAGTAACAACAGCAGCAGCATCAGAAGTTGGTGAGGACGCGGACAAACTGGACCGGGTATGCACTGCTGAGGCGGAATGGTACAGTCATCGTGGAAAGTGGAGTTTCTTACACAACTAAACATGCAAGCTCCTTTTTTGCAGGTTGACTTTTATGACTAGCAATGTTGCTGACCCCTAAGTGTCAATATAAGTTATCCTGGCTTTTCTAAACAGAAAATGATTTCTTTGTGTTATTATCCTTTGTTCATACCTTTCCAATTCTTGTATTTGGTACTTATTTTTCTATTCTTATTGTGTTGCCTAAGCCCTCCAAGACAGTATGTACCTTATTTCAGACTTTAAAGGTATTTTTCTAATGCTTCATCATCAAATTTGAGGTTTGCTATGGGATTTTGTGTATACTTCTTTGAATCGAAGGCAGTCCTTTCTATTCCTGGTTTACTGAGGCTTTTTTTCATAAGTCGATGTGAATGTAGTAATTTTTTAAAAACCAGCTATTGGGATGATCAACTTTTTCTTTCCTTGAACTTGTTCATGTGGTAAAGTAGACTGCTGGGTTTGGGTGTATTTTTGTTTCATTTCTTAGTTTGGTAGGAAAACTTTGTGTCCTGGGATATCGTTGCATGTTTGTTTTTTCTGAGACTCACAGGTTTTACTATTTCCAGATTAACTGGCACAGGAATGCCGTGCTCCGGGTGTCTCACACCTCGGCAGCAGTATAAATTCCGACCCCATGTCCGACCTTTCTCAGATTATTCCCCTGCTCAGGTCCGTAGGCAGAAGACGGACTCTGTCGCTGCTTTCGTGCACTTACATTTTTCCGAGGGTCAGACCTTTCAGGATTCTAAGCCCTGCCCTCCTAAGCCCTGGTATTTATTTTCCCTTAGTTCTGTTTCTGGACCGAAGGCAGCTGGACCACTGTGACATCGATTCCAACGCTTAACGCTTGGACTCTGAGCTGGCCCTTTGTTTCTGGAATCTGGGAATTTCTAGTCCCTTCCCCACCCCCCACCCCCAGGCCAAATCTGTATTAAATTATTGCTATGTTTACAGTTAAGCTAGTTTTTCTATAATTTGGGGCAGGGGATTGGAGAGAGTGCTGAATCAGCTCAGTCTCCCATATTTCTAAAAATGTTCTCCTCTAATAATATTTCCTTTCCAGGAAGAAATATTTTTAGGTTTCCAAACTGCTGTCATATTTTAAGATATATAAGGTGGATATAAAGGGAGTCCCTATCAGCCAGCTGCATCTTTGGGATGTCAGTGCCCACCTGGTGGGGCACTTGGAGTGATTCAATGAAATAATGCCAGGCAATAAGTTTGTTCCTGTTTCTGGGTCATGGTACCCCTCAGTAATTGTTAATTATTATTACAAATATTCAAATTACCTACCGTGTCTGGAGACTCCTATGACTCTGCTAGGGCGACTTTTAAATTTAAGTAAACTTATTTTAGAACAGCTTTAGATTTACAGAAAAGTTGCAAAGATAGCACAGAGTTCCCAGATCCCCTTCACCGTTTCTGACATAGTCAACATCTCACATGTCTGTGAACGGAACACCCTATATTTGGACTGGTTTTTACCTGATGCCTTTTCTTCTGTTTCAGGTGTCCATTCAAGACACCGCATGACATTGAATTGCCATGTTCCATTCGGCTTCTCTGTCTGTGACAATCACTCAGATTTTCCTTGTTTTGGGTGACATGATGGCTTTGCAGAGTACTGGCCAGGGGGTTTTCAGAACGTCCCTCAGATGGGGACTGACATTCTCCTCATGGTAGGCCTGGGTAGAGTTACTTCTGAAGGGCTGACAAGGAATAGTCAGGGTGGAATGTGCTCGTCAGCAGCTCACTTTCAGCGAAGGCAGGAAGGAGGGAAAAGCTGGTTAAATTCCGCGCCCAGGGTAGTAACGCAGGGCCATCATCCAGAGACTCTTCCAGGGACAAAAATACTGCTACCAAGGGAACACCCACCAGGTTACGTATGTGATGTGTAGCTACATCTGGCTCTGTGTTTGTATCTATACCTATACATTAGTATCTCAATCTCTGTGTACAGGTATGCACGTATGCGTGTGTGTAATATAATCTTGAATCCTTATAAGTAACTCATCCTGGAAGATTTTATTATCCTTACCTCACAAAAGGAAAAAACAGCAAAAAAAAAAAAACAAAAAACCCAACCAACAAAAGACCCCCAAACCCAGAAGAAGTTCAGAATAAAGAAGTTCGGAAGCCCCAAGTGACCTGCCATGACCAGGTGCCAGAGTTGGGGTTTAAAGCCCGTCCGCCCAGCCCCTGAGCTGGAAGTCCTAATACTACCCTGCACGGCCCACTACTGGCTCCACCCCCTGGCCATCCCTGACCCTGGAAACGCAATGGAAGGAATGCCCATAATATTTGTTAAGCCTTTGTATTTTTTCCCAGGTTTGTTATTTCTTTTTTTATCTCGGGCTTTACATTTGATGATCATCAGCAAAAGGCCTAAAACCAAAAAGTCCCCGTGGACTGGCCCTGAGAGTCAACGTGGAGGAAGCGTGCTGGGAGCCTGCACCCCTCTCTGCAGCCAGACTTAGGAGAGCCGCTCCCTCGGGGGCAAAGTGGGGGAGCCTGAGACTGGAGAGGGACCCTGGAGCCCCCGGGTTTTCTCAGCCATTTAGCAAGATGCTTTCTGGAGTCCATCTGCCCATGTGTGTGGGACCGTAAAATAAAAGCGCTAGCAATAATAACAGAGAAAATAATTCCCCCGGCAGCGCGTCCCTTCTCAGCCCATTCCTTTTGGCTTTCTTTGTTTCTCTTCATTGGATTTGCTCCCAGTCTGGACATGCTCCTGCTCATCTCGGGGGGATGGGGCGCCGGGCATGACCGAAACATTCGCGATTACCCACTTATTGATTAGCCTTCATAAAATTCGCTCGGAGTCTTCTAAAGTTTGCTGCACTCTGATGTCCTGATTACTTCCTTATCAGGTTCTGCTTTGGACAGAATTACTAAGCCGAATTGAAATTCATGGTTGTTATGAACCATTTCCAAGACATCACTCAAAGGCAAGTCAAGAGATGCTCCTTGCCTGCTTCTGCCCGCTAGATTTTGGATCAAGATTCACAGCCCTTGCCATGCCCATTAACGTGAGGTCGTTGCTTTATTTATGACCTTTACTCAGTAAGTTGGAGTCCATTTCTGTTGTCGCACTTTCACCAACTTATATCAAATTCTGAGTGTCACCTTGCATGGCTGTGGAAGCTGCGTGTCTGTTGTTACTTTATTTAGCAGATACCTGGACCAATGACAATTCCTTTGCCTTTCCTACCCATCGGACAAGGTGGAGGAGAGTGAGTAAAACCAGGACTTGCTCTGTGTTTATTTTTAAACAAAGCCTCCTTAGAATTTAAAAGATATCATCTCCTTCCTCAGGAAGCTGGCAGCTGTCTGGCCCAGGGACACAATTACAGCTTTGTCATTAAGATGGGAAGCCATGGA